>JACXGJ010003301.1:0-55020 GCA_016801105.1 Esox niger | reverse complement strand
CTCTCTCTCTCTCTCTCTCTCTCTCTCTCTCTCTCTCTCTCTCTCTCTCTCTCTCTCTCTCTCTCCTCCAAAGAATACAGGAAGTTCCACAGTACTTATAATACAAGGGAGGCGGCCTAGGGTCAAACACAGCCAAATACCCTCCAATAAGAAAGGCCTAAATGACCCTTGTATGGGTTGTTCCAACATATGGTCAATGGTCCTATCCCTCAAGCCTGTGACAGTCACATGGGCAACTCCTAGCAGGAGGTATGGACAGGACGTGTGTCCTATCCATACACCTGTGCTCAAGAGTTAGTTAGCACATCTGTGTTGTGTTAAGTTTCTCAAGCCAACTTTCTCTCAGTCCCCCCTTCAATCATGTATTAATTAATCAGTACATGTTGATAAAACTAGAAAAAAAGTACAATACAATTCCTAATGAACTGAAAAGGTCCAAACACTTTGGTTAAAAAACAATAAAGAAAAATAATAAAAAGGATTATCTGGCCTATAAGGCTTTATTATTCCTTAAATGAAATGAAAAATAAGATGCAGTGGACACAGCTTGCCCTGACTCATAGCACTGTATGGCATTGCAATCATAGAGACCATCATGATCAATCTATACCATACACATCAAATCCCAGGCTACTATCAGTCTAACCGGTGTCCAACAGAAACAGACCTAACGTGACATATTAATGAAATGCATTGTTCATTCCCAATAAACCCTTTAAACAATCAAAGTCCCCCTTGTCCATATCATGAGTCATGCATCAACATTGTAACCACAACCCAACATATCCTGAACAAAACACAACACTCAACTCCAATGAATGTACTAGTGACAGTTTCAACCTTTGAAAAGGAACACGGCACTATTAAACATTACAGGATAGCTGTTGTAATTATAAATATTAAGCAACTTCACAAACAAACAAGTGTCAATGACCAATGTTAAGGTAGTGATCATATGTAGTCCTCTGCCTGTCTTGTGAGGAATGAAGATACATACAAGATCACAATGCCAGTCCATTTAGGAAAACTATTGATTGTTTGGAATGAAACTAGATTCCCATCAAATGTCCTGTAGTCTTCAGTCTTCTCTGTTTTGCATGTCATCAGTGAAGAAAAGTTCCAATATCAGTTATTGCAGTCAGTGTGATGTGGACACAGCGAATTGCCTGCTTGTCCTAACGGGTCAGTGTAGGTGTGTAAAGGAACAGTGAGTTTCCAAAACTTCACTAATTCAAAATTAACACCACAACAGTGTCTTCCACTGTGATGGAACCATGTGACCTGTCCAGTCAACTGTCCTGTGTTACTTTGGCCCGTAGTATGTGGAATCCTTCAGGTGGACTCTCCTCTCATCTCGCTGTTGATGATTAACCTAGAAACCAAGTGTGAAACCAAGTGGTCTGACCCTGGCATCTTTCTGCCATGGGAGCGGTCAGGAAGATTTGGAACTGATTCGACCAGTGTTGTTAAAGAAGTCCTTCTAGAACATGTAGCTGGTACTCACACATTCAGTTGTCTGTGTCCAGGCAGTGACGTGATGTATCATCAGAAAAGGGGTTGTGATGTCCCGATCTGTTGAAAGTATAACTGCAAAACAACGATTAGTGTGGTTCAACAGTCCATCGGACTTTCGTCCTCTGGGTATGGTTCCGTCAACTCCCAAAAATGAAGACAGATCAGTCCTGAAAACTTGTGGATCTCAGAAGTTCCATCATTAGGGTGAAGTGTACACCTTATTCAGACAAGTTTCCATAAGTCCATCCAGAACTGGGTTGTTTGATGTTTCATTCAATGTGCTACGTTTATGCTCAATAGCACACGACAGTGGAATGAGATTCCATTGTCCCATCAGACTTGACTTTGCTTAGCCAAATCAACAAATTGTTACATCTATGCTATTCCACCATTAAAATGTTAGACCTTACGTCAAACAAACAATTTCCAAATAAACCAATTAAAACATAGTGTAGATGTAAAATGTTAAACACAACAGACGCCAATGCTCTGTTATAACCATGCAAACTTAAAAAAACGACATTTTCATGTAACTCCTTCTAAGTACCAATTTGATTTGCTTTGAGCCCTAAGCTCAAATCTTTCCAATCATAATCAGTGATCATATCATACATCCCCCCTGCTTTCACTTCATTAAGTCAATGGAAAGTGACACCATGATTGAAAGCAGAATCACGGCGAATACGGCAACAGGAGGCGCCATCCTGAACCCGCACTGGCCATCAGTCCGGGATGGACATGAAAAATAGAGAATTATTAATAGGGATGGATCTGGAATCCATTCAACAAGGAGTTGCATCCTGTATATTCATCAAAACAAAAGTAAACATGTTAAAAAACATGAAAAGTAACTAAAAACGTCAAAGACATGAATGTGCAACACAGTCGCTTGTGCGAAGAAATTATAAACCATATAACCCATTAACAAATTTGTCTAACAGAAATAAACAGCTCTCAAATTCTTATTTGGCTATCATGCATTTATACATTCCTGTAGTGTCTTGGCATATGCCCAACTAAATTGGTTTGCCCACTAGGGGATAATCTGCCCAACCAAATTGTAGGAGAGAAACCGTCCAGCCCAATTCCAGCGATATACCAACTGCAACCACCAGGGTGATTATATTAGCATATCCACAGCACCAAAATTGTACAAGCAATGACCAAACTACCTTGTGACAAAAACAATGTCTTGATAAACCTTCTATATTTAAGTGAATTTCTCCAACTTTTATTCCAAATCTCTGGCGATTAGCCAAATTCTAAACTTTTGTACATTTTCTTTGACCACGCCTGTGGTTCAATTTTTAAAAATGACTATCTTAAAAAAAAAGGAATAACTTTTTGGTCTTTATCCTCACTACAGTTGGATTCAAAACCATAAATTTCAACTTAAAGCAATTGAGAGAAAAATATATTTAGCTTTTACTTAATGTTTGATTATCCCAAAACCGAATATGCTTGTATCGGTTAAATCACCATAGTTTAGACCAGTCTGAACATTAATAATTAACCCTGAGTAATAGGTTACCATGAATCAATGTGAGAGGTTTGCGGGATGGTCATTCTTGGGGTCAGCCCCCCTTCCTGGAGCTCAGGAATTTACCCTCTTCAGTTAGGGAATTAAGGGCAAATCTTTTGTTTAAAGAATAAGGAATTTAAATTCCCACACATTAAAAATCTTACATGGTCCTCAGACTATCCTTTCAATATAGCTGACATCATTCGTTAACTGAAGATTTAGATTTAGTGTCCAACCAATCCAATAGTTCTAGCTGTTTGTAAAATGTGATCTACACAGCAACTCAAAATCAGGGTGGAAATCAAGAAAACTCCCAAGAATGGCAATGGAGACAGAAAATGTATGACGTCACTACAATCAAGTTACAACTAGTGATCCAGAGAACACTCAATGTAGGCTTTAAAAACTATTAACATCAATACCCTATTTGTTCATTATTCAATTTACCATCTGAGAATTTAAACTCCATTAACAAGTATCAGGTATCTGTTTTAAAACAAGTATTATTCCAGTTATCATTGGTTTTACAAACAAAAAAAAAATATATTATTTAACCAAACTCAATTCAGCATTTAAGATAAACGTCACATTTCATGGGTAATTAACTCGCGTTGGCTGTTTTTCACCCATTTTCCTAATTTTACATGAGACTGTAATCTTAATCTAAAACCAAATTGTAACATATTAGAACCAAATTCAGTGTACATGGAAAGTCATGTGTTTTACCTAATTTTATAAAGTAATTGCCCTTTGTGTAGTGTTTCTCTCTTATCAGTCGTCCTGTGACGAGGCACAGAAAGACGGAAAACACACATTCCAACTTGGTGGAAACTAATCAGTCCTCAGGGGACACAGAAAACACAGTATTTTACCTTTTTTTAACCATGACACTATTTTACCAGATTAGAAAATCATTGTACCAATTTCTAATTCATCACTAGGTTTCAGATGTACCCATGTGTGCTAGCAAAATGCAGCATGTACTAGACCTGTGAAAGCCTACTCACATTGCCATTAGACCATGAAGGCCTAACGATTTTAAACATTATCATCAACGCAATAAATACGTTTGACTCCAAATTACATTGTGAACATGAAAAAGCACAACAAAACAGGCTATTTCTTGAATACCCATTAAAACATGTTAAAGCATGAATGAACAAAACAGGCTATTTCGAATGCCTATTAAAACATGTTATATACCATCAAAAGCTTTTCAAACTACATGTAATATTAAAAAAAAAGCTTGGCTATTACCAAGGAAGGTGATCAGTTTTCCTTGATAAGTTCCAGCTTCATTCAATGGTTAGGTACGATACATTTTAGGAAATTAACATTTAAGAACTCTATGAATCAGTGATTATGAAAGCTCACGTCAGTTCCTAGTATCGTCCATAATTCCAGGATCCCATAAAAGTGACTCCATCTCGAGACTCCTGTCGGTCAGCTTGGTGGTGGAACCGAATAAATTTGCGCACATTGGCTCCTTTTTCTCCTTACGACGGTCGTTCTCTCTCCGCCACCTTAACTTCCCGTTTTCTTTTCTCGTCGCATGTACCACACGCTCCGTCTGTCCATATACAACTCTCTTGGAATCCATCTCGTTTAGCTGGAAAACTTTATTTTTCTTTCTGTCCATTTCGATTTCAGGCATCATTGTTAATGATCCTTATCGCGCCAAGATTTTGAAAATGAATTACAATGTCAGGGCTGCAGTCCCTCTACCACGTTATTTTATCTAACTTCAATTGTACGAATTTCATACAATAACTACTGCACACGAATTAAAATAACTACTGCACACGAATTAGAATAACTACTGCACACGAATTAGAATAACTACTGCACACGAATTAGAATAACTACTGCACACGCGTCTACCTGCTATCCGCCTAGCAAGGACTTCGAGATGAATCATGAAGGTTTCTCACTTTGAAAAAAGTGGCCTATATTAGGGCTTTTAAATCACATGTGATACACTTACTATTCGATCTAGTAAGCACTTCCCATCTCAACAGGGAAGGTTTTGTATCCTGTGTGGTGTCTTTGGACCAAGACTAAGCTTATGTCTTGTGTGTCCTCACCACAGGTTCCCATTGCTTAAAAAGCAAAATTCCAGATGTGGATTATCTGGATTCCCATGCTGATATTACTGACTTGTTCTTTTAGAGGGGTTTGATTCGTCAATCAAACCATCAATCCGGGTCACGGCACCAACTGTTAGCTTCCTGTTCTGATGTCCAAGAACAAAAAGTTATGCAACCAAAAGTCAGGGGAGAGCCATTCTTTATTCAGCATGAGACATTGATGTTAACAGAGTTCCCTCTCTCTCTCTCTCCTTTGTGCTTCTCCAAAGAATACAGGAAGTTCCACAGTACTTATAAAGGGAGGTGGCCTAGGGTCAAACCCAGCCAAATAACCTCCAATAAGAAAGGCCTAAATGACCCTTGTATGGGTTGTTCCAACATATGGTCAATGGTCCTATCCCTCAAGCCTGTGACAGTCACATGGGCAACTCCTAGCAGGAGGTATGGACAGGACGTGTGTCCTATCCATACACATATGCTCAAGAGTTAGTTAGCACATCTGTGTTGTGTTAAGTTTCTGAAGCCAACTTTCTCTCACAGACTAGCCTGGATGGTCAGAATACTTAAATACAGAAAAGCACTCACATCTGCTCGATCAGCGTATTTCTCCAACCTGACTGAGGTGAACAAAAACAATCAAACATTTCTCTTTGATACAGTTGCAAAGTTAACTAAAAACCAACGCTCAACAAGTGAAGTGGGTCTTCACTTAAGCTGTAATGAATACATGAACTTTTTTGATGAAAAGTGCATCAGCATTAGAAAACAAATAACTGACTCCTCAAATAATTACAGTCCCCAAAATCTCCGTTGTACTGAGAATGTCCTGAACCTACCTAACCAGGTGTCAATGGAGATACTGGTACTTTTTGATCCCGTCTCGCTTGACACAATCACTAAATTTGTCATGAGTTCTAAATCCACAAATTGTCAACTAGACCCAATTCCAACTAAATTACTCAAGGAGCTATTTTCGGTCAGCCAATGTTGAAAATAATTAATTGCTCACTTTCCTCCGGATGTGTAATAAACTCACTAAAAATTGCTGAAATTAAGTCTCTTTTAAAAAAAATCCAATCTGGATCCACACACTTTAAACAACTAGAGGCCAATATCAAACCTCCCAATTGTGAGAAAGTATGTCTGTTTAGGTGTATTTTAATTCTAAAGGACACAACACAAAGTAATGTTGCTTTGCAAATGTATGTAACCTTCTATACATCCTTGGAAACAGCACAAAGGAATGTGGTTGAACATCAACTCCACCAAGGAATGTGGTTGAACATCAACTCCACCAAGGAATGTGGTTGAACATCAATGCCACATATCCCCCATACATTCCAAAGTTTGGGATTAGGAATAGGGAGATTGTGACATACATTGCCTTTATACGATTGGATAACAGCTAGAAAGTGGAGGGAATGTGTTCTTGTATATATAGGCTGTTTAAGACTATATAAGACAAAGACATTTCGAGAAGCACAAAGAAGACCAAGAGAGATGGAAAGAAGGCTGAACATCTAAAACAGACATGTACTATATTTTGTGAATAAACAACAAAGAACGCTTCTCCCCCTGCCTTAGGTCCTTTATTTTTCTGCAGAAGAGCCTGAAGCCAACACATTCCTCTCAAAAATCTTAGAAAAATGTGTTTCCCAACAACTGAACGCTTTCCTGAAGACAAATAACACTTATGAAATGCTCCAGTCCGGTTTCAGACCCCATCATAGTACTGAGACTGCACGTGTGAAGGTAACAAATTATCTTCTAATGGTCTCAGACAAAGGTTCCGCATCGGTCCTGTTACTTCTTGAACTTTGTACTGCTTTTGACACAATTGATCACTCCCTTCTCTTAGAGACTGGAAACCCATATTGGGCTACATGGGAATGTTCTAGCCTGGTTTAAATCTTGTCAATCTGAATGATATCAGTTTGTATGTGTGGATGGTATATCCTCGGACAAAACCAAAGTGTGTTTTGGTGTTCCTCAAGGCTCGGTCCTTGGTATTTTATTGTTCTTACTATATATGCTGCCTCTTGGAGATGTAATCCGAAATCATAATGTCGATTTTCACTGCTATGCTGATGATACACAGTTATATATTTCGATGAAGCATGGAGAAACCCCCAAATTAGCTACTTTGGAAGCATGTGTTTCAGATATTAGGAAGTGGATGACTGTGAACTTCCGGCTTTTAAACTCAAGAAAAACAGAAATGCTCGTTTTAGGACCCAAGTAACAAAGACTCTTATTGGCAGATCTCACTGTGAACCTTGATGGCTTCATGGTTGTATCCCAAAAAACTGTAAGAAATCTCGGCGTAATCCTCGACCCTGACCTCTCCTTTGATGAACATATAAAATATATCTCAAGAGTTGCTTATTTTCATCTTCGAAACCTTTAAAAAATCAGAAACTTTCTATCAAAAACTGATGCGGAAAAACTAATCCATGCTTTGTTACATTAAGATTAGATTACCGTAATGCTCTTTTTTCCGGTTACCCTGATAAATCAATAAATAAACTTCAATTAGTGCTGCACACTGCTGCTAGAATCCTAACTAGAACAAAAAAAATGTGAACACATTACTCCAGTACTAGCCTCTTTACATTGGCTGCCTTCTAGGGTTAGGGCTGATTTCAAGGTTTTATTGTTAACCTATAAATCAATTCATGGATTGCTCCTATTTACCTCGCTGAAATGATCCAGCCATACATACTTGCACGTAACCTTAGATGCAGGCCTTTTAACTGTACCTAAAATTTCAAAACAAACAGCCTGAGGCAGGGCTTTCTCTCATAGAGCTCCGCTACTTTGGAAATGCAGACTCATTGCAAACCTTCAAGTGTCTACTAAAGACTCATCTCTTCAGCCTGGTCTATGATTAAGTGTAGACTGACCCAGGGGCGTGAAGGTGACCAGAAAGGCCTGATACTGTCCACCCTTGCTGTCTTGCCAGGTGGGCTCTCATCGCCACTGGGATGCCCTCCCTCCAATGCCATTCGGGGGCTGAGTCACTGGCTTGTTTTTGTCTCTCTGTTGCGCACTGTGCTCTGTTCCTCTCTAGGTTTCTCCCTAAATTTGGCCCTCTTAGGGAGCTTTTCCCAGCCACTGAATTTCATCTCTATAGTTGTTTGCTCCCTGGGGTTTAAGGCCGGGTGTTTTGTGAAAGCACTTTGTGACAACTGCTGATGTAAAAAGGGCTTTATTAATATGATTGGGGGGGGGGGGTCAGTGAGTGGAGGTGACTGTTTGAAGATGGTGCTGGAATCAGAGAGAGGTGTGACTGTGGGCCTCTCAAACCTACAATAAAAATTACATTTAGCTCGTCAGCCAGTCGTTGAGATCCAGCAGTGTGGGGGGATGGTCTCCTATAATTGGTGATTACCCACAGGCCTTTCCACACTGACGTGGGGTCATTGGCTATGAAGTTGTTTTTCAGCATAGCTCTTCTTTGCTGCTTGGACTTCCCTTGAAAGTGTTTCTCGTCTGATTGTTCAGGGTTCTGTCTCCACTTCTGTAGGCCTCCACCTTAGACTGTCTGTGTTTTGGAAGTTCACGGCTGAGGATTGCCCTGTTGAAGCCCCCAAGAGTAATAAGCAGGGAGACTGTAAGTTTTTTTCTCCATGTTAGTTATCTGATCAACCAGCTGTTGTAACGCCTCACTAACACATGCCTGAGGCTGGATGTACACGGCGACCAGAATTAATGAAAAAATATAATGTCTCTCACCTCTGGTAAATGTGACCTGAGATAGACAGCAGAAAACAGGACAAATTGAAAAAACACGAAAAGCACTACGGAGCAAAATCCAGAAGCAGCCTTTGCTGGCACCATATCTTCCCTTCTTATTCATGAATTTTACTAGTTCTCTCAAACACGCCATTCCAAAAGCCGTCTTCCCCGATCTAGCTACCTATTGTTTACCAACTGTACAATTACTTCTTCTGCGAAGCTTTCCTGATCTACAATGGAACAAACCAACATTTTGCACAACATCACTACCTATCTACACAACAAGGCCGCACAAGTATAAATGCCAAGCACATCTGCGTACACACGCACATGACATTAACATGCATATATTTTCTTTCTTGTTCCTTGTTTTAAGTGTCCCAGCATGTGAGACAAATGGCACAATGAGCTTGATGATCAAGTTATACTGGAAGCTCCGTGCTTCCTTAAGTTTGGGTCGAAAATCTGTCAGTGTTGCAAATCTTAGATTCCCAAAAGGTTCTTTCAGAGTCATTTACTTCTGTGATTGTCTATATACTGGCCATTTTGGGCTGACTATGAGATAAAACAGATAGGTAGGCAGAGTGTACAGGCTGTCATGACATTATTCCAACCCAATTTGGTAAATTTGAGTAATGACTTTGAAGATGCATATTTAGTTTGTGAGAGCGTACTACTTAATATTCTACATAACACATAAAGCATCAACTTCTTAATTTCCTGGAATTGGATCAAGTGATCTGGGTTTATTTAAAAAAGACATGGCTGAAGCCCTTAAATGCCTTTTTTTTTTCTTGCATTTGCATTTTCAATTCAGATGTGTCACTCAGGTATAGACTTCCATAATGATATTGATATAAGTATGTAGATATATAGAAAGTAAACTTCAGGATCAACAATGACTTGACAGTGAGTATAATGTATAAAGAAAATAATTACTAACAAATATCAGTTAAACATGTAAAACACTATATTTATATATATTAGGTTTGTTATAGGTTTATTATAGGATTTTCGATGTTTCTCAGAGGTTGTAAAAAAATGTATTGATAGGTTTGTGTCAATAGTGGTTGTTAGGACTTTCTTTATGGCCAATAAATTAGCCTTACATTTCATGTAGGTTGTCTAAATGAAATGCTGAGTAGGTGGTTTTCAATGATACATTTCTTGAAGCAAAAAATACTTCAAGAAGGTGACTCCTGTGTCACTGGGTCCCTTTGTTTCACAACATGATGTTTGACAACTATTATGTTTCAGGGCCTAAATCTGATCAAGGCAATCAACGGCAATAGGGAGCAGCTGCCCCTGGGGATAATTGTGATGCAATGCACATAGAGGTGACAAGGGGCACCTCTGCAGTCAGTCCCTGCCTGTGGCCTCCAGGCACATAGAGTGGTTGCACATGTACTGCTGCAGCATGGAATTGAATCTGACTTATTTTGTTTCAGCAAAAACTCAATCAATCAAATATCTTACAAAATATATCTTTACTATATTCAGAAGCACACATCTAGTCAGTAAATAGCTAACCAGGCTAACTACCTTTAAACATGAAGGGTCAAAGGTGATACTTCATTATTAGAAGGAAGGAAGTTTTAGAAGGAATTAAAAGGTAGTTCCTTAACATTACTGAAAAATATTCTTCCCTTTTTCATCCATGTTTATTAGGTACATGATAGTTCGGGGACATATTAATTTAATATGTTAACAAGGTCTAGCATTAATCCAAAGAATCTTTAAAGGATATGAAAATCATCATGTCTGTAATCCATAATTAAGATTGAAAAAGACTTGAACCACATCCAGAGTGGCAAGAACTTGTCAATGATCATTTTGCTTTTTATATTGTACTAGCCCTATTTGAGGTATTTTAATATATCAATATTACTGAAACGTTAGTTTTTTTTCCTTTTTCACTTGTAGGAATAGCTCACTGTGTTGGCATGACTTGAACTGATTAACCAGACCTCTTCTTGTGGCCCAGTGCCCAGGGTTTCACATGTTTTTGTATCCCTGAACCAACTCATTTGATTGACCTAGCCATGGCTTGATGACATGTTTCAAGTCTTATTTAGCAAAAAACAGAATACAGAAATTTGACACTTGTTTTCTGTAAGGCAATGATAAAACAGGGAAGGAGTCAATCTGCCTAGGTCAAGTTTCCAGTCTAATGTCTTATATACTAAACAGAAACTTTTATGTAAAAATAAGTTTTATAGTATTGTTCTGATATACACCCCATTTGTTTGAAATTATGGAAATATTTCCCCTCATTAAGAGCATAACCTCAAAATGGTAATTCTTGATTGGTGGTCTCCAATATAGACCGTTTGGTATAAGAAAATATGCTATGCAACTGATTTACAAAAACTAAATCAAGAATATTCATTCTGGGCTTCTGAAATGAACAAGTTGGATGAATGAAATATTATTAAACAAAATTAGAAATCAGCTATAACTGCTTAGACTGCACTTAATATTTTTAAGAAACAGTTTAGTCATGAGAAAAAGTCTGGCAAGGAAAATATTTCCAACCCTTTCCAATCTATACATCAGCTGGACTTTAATACAACTTATATGCAACACTTTTTAAAAACAAACACTTTTTCCATTCATCATGAATTTTAGTCCAGAAATAGGTTTAATCTGTGTCCTGGAAACAGCCTTTTTAGTATTTCACATATCCTTTTCCGGCTCTGCTATGACAGTTTGGCAAGTTCAGAATTTCACTTCCTAACACCACAAGTGTTATCAGAACCAAGTCATTACATCAGTTATTTATGCAAGTATTCAACACAAATTGAAAATAATACATAATTACTTAAATGATGCATATCCAGCCCTTCTTTATCACCAAGTAAGTTACTATTTAACCTATTCTATTAATAACAGTGATGTTAAACATGGACATAACCATGTAACTATGGATAAAAGTGCAACTTTTGGTTTGACTGTTCAGACTGATTAATTGTGATAAACATCAGTTTTATTTATTACCTTGGAAATAAATAATTTATACTGGTATAAATTAGGTTTCTGCATGTAATTTGTTAAGGCTTTCTCAAATACATGTTGCTACACACCTAATATTTTCTTGTTTGTTTGATAACTTTTAAAGTTTTTTATTAATATCTAGATAAATAAAACATTAGAAAGAATACTAACAAACATGTAAATGTGAACACACACACACACACAATTTCTCTTAGTAAATTGTTGCTTAGGTCTTTCAAATCTATAAAATTGTCATACATCTGAATGTAGGGATAGGACCTCCCATGCGGACTAGTGATTTAATGATTTGACCTTGTACACTGTAAAAAACAATTGTATTTTTTCTACATCTTGAATAATGTAGATGTCTAAGTAAGCAAGCTATTTGGAATTCTCCTCTGTGCAATATAATTCTTGTTATAATTATTAGGCAATATTGTTATAATATAAAAACTAAATAACACGACGATTGCCATTTATTTTATTAACAATACGAATAGTTGTGTATTTGCGAAGCTAGCCAGTCAAACCACTAAACTCTGTTATTACAAACCCACTCTCCGACTTTTGCATCCATTTAACACACACCTGAGAAGCCCACAATGGCACCAACGTTCCTCCATGATGTATTTTCTTTGGTTTAGGTCCCTGTAGGCCTGCAGAGTGGAAATTACTGTAAGAATTCTGGGAGATCCGAAATAGCAATAATTTATTTGTACTCTTTTGTTCCTATCATATATTGATGTTGTCATCAAAAAACATATTGTCACACAGCTGGTTGTAAAAGGACACAGGCGCAGAGACGGAGTGGTAATATGCCATAGTTTTTATTAAAGTAAAAGGAACCAAACTGAAAGCAGCTTACCGTGACTTGGGTATAGGCTAAGGAGCAACAACAAACCATAATGATCCACACAGAGTGTGGACCAACATTCACATAAATGTGTTCCCCAATTGGAGGCAACAATCTACACCTGCCTCCAATTGGGGAGACCAAACTTTCATAGAGATGCCTAGAGGCATCTCTTTTTGTGCTGTCCTGACTATGGCCCCAGCTCAGTGAAGAGATGGCTAGGGGCATAGCCAGGACGTGACACATATAACTGAAAAAAGGGAGAATTTGTGGGAGAAAATGGGTTCATGCTGTGAAATTACAGTACATTTCTGTATTTCTAAAGATTAATAATAAAATGTTATGCTATGTAATTTTACAATATAAATCTGTTTTTTATCAGAATTTTTATGGCGCCTTTGCAGCGAGGAAAGTCCCAGAAATGTACAGATTTTATTTTACAGTGTAGAATTAATGTAGTGGTTTTGTGACCTTTTGCATCATGATCCAGTCAGGAATTATCTTAATGTGTTATCTTAATACAATCCTTCGCATGCTGAGACTTTTATTTAGAGCAACTTACACTTTTATACTTCATACTGGCCACCAGAATGTTGTATCTTGTCAATTTTAGAATTTGTTCAAACTGATTTTTACCTTTCTTTACAGATCCAAAAGATGCATGCACATAATGATTCTACTGGGGTTTGCATGGTTTATTCTGCCTCTTCATTCTGTCCTTGCCCTACAAACTGCTTCAAATGATGTAAGGAACCCATGTGAAATCTACAACTTTGGCCGCTCCGCTAACTGCCTTGGCCAGCGACTGGATCATGTTCCATGGAATCTCCTACCTTCTACCCTTGAAAGTGTAGATCTCTCCTACAATGAAATTCAGGCCATTCATGTTGAGGATTTTTCCAGACTCCACAGACTTCGTGTCCTTGAGCTGCAGTTCAACAACATCTCAGTGATTGAGGACCATGCCTTCCACAACAATTCCCTTTTGGAGCATCTTAACATATTCAACAACTCTTTAGAGGATGTCCCTGCAACTGCCCTGCAGCCCCTTTATAATCTAAGAAGGCTCTTCATGTCAAATAACCTTTACACTAAGGCAACTTTGGCAGATAATGTCTTCTCCGGTTTCACTCACCTCCAAATCCTGTCAATGGGTGGCCCCTTAGTCAAAGGTTTAAGGAAAGGGGACTTCCAGGCCTTGAAAAACATTCGTTTACAGGGGTTCGCTATAAAATGCTCATCAAATATTAGTTACTATGAACCAGGTAGTCTAAAGGTAATACAGACATCAAGTATGGGGTTTGACATAGCTATAGACCAGAAGCCACATTTCCTGCCTTTGATGCTACAAGATTTGACCAATAAGACTTTCAGTCTAATCCAATTCAGGAACCTCTTTGAATTTATGTATTATATGCAAGATGATGATATTTTCCGAAACTTACCAGACATTAATGTCCATCAGCTCATTTTCCACAGAGGAAAATTCAATGAGAACCTTTTGAGGATGGCTTTGTTGAATCTACAGGTAACCCCTATTAAACATCTCACATTTCAATACATAGACTTTGCTCGCTCACCCAATTTTGTGGATAGTGGCTTAAACTCCAGCATCAAAGACCTAACACTGGATAGACTAGATCTCTGGTAAGCATATTTTTCCCCTCTGTTAAATTACAAAAAACTGCAGAGCTGTCAACCAAAAATGTGGGCAAAATACAGATTTTGAGTTTATATTTGTGTACATTTCAATCAGTTGCCATATACTGTTATGAACCATGAATTATTTGAACACCTTCAACACATATTTGAATGTTTCTACATTGCTTCTCAGGCATATTAGTAATCCTGACATCTTGCGATTCGACTGGCGCTTCACATGGTTCAACAAGATTCGACTGCTGTCCATTCAAAATGTCAACTTCAACTCAGTGCCTTGTGATGCATGGCTTGAAATGGGTGGCATGGAGGTTTTGGACATTTCAAACAACCGCCTACAGAACAACTTCATCTTCAACCAGCGATGCGACTACAGTGGCAACATGCCAGCTCTTTGTACCTTCAATGTCAGCACCAACCAACTGACCAGTCTTGCAGACTTAGCTTCTCTGACCAATAAGTTCAAGCAATTACAAGTCATGGATGTTAGCAATAACTTGCTTGGTTCTGCTGAGAAGAGTCACAACTGTTACTGGTTGCACAACATCACCCAGTTGATTGCTCACCACAACCACTTTGAAAGTGGTGCCCTAAAATGTCTGCCCACCACAGTACAGTTCCTGGACCTCTCTTACTGTGACCTGGACCAGCTGGACATGGGCTACTTCCAACAAACCACAACCCTCAAAGAACTCCGTCTCAATGGGAACAAAATAAAATTTATCCCCTCTGGTTGGAAAAGTCACTCTTTGCAGTCTTTAGCTCTGGATGGGAACTCCTTCGGAATAATCAGCATTGGATCCTTCAAGGACATGCCCCAGCTGTCTCGACTGACGGCAGGTAACAACCCCTATCACTGCACCTGCGACCTCCACGCCTTTATCCAGGACACTATTTCAAAGAGGAGGGTCAACATCACTGACTGGCCAGAGAACTACAAGTGCTACCATCCAGAAGCTCTGCTTGATACCGCTGTGGCCCATTATTTCCCAGGGAATATAGCCTGCGACATCAGACTGGTCATTGTGATCTGTGTGGCCACTACTGCGGCTGTTGTCCTGGTGTTGGTGTTTCTTTGCTACATTTTCAATATCCCCTGGTACACCAAAGCCACATATCAGATACTTAGAGCCAAATATAGGGCTCATCAGGAAGGAGCACATGGAGGACCACAGGTCTATGAATACCACGCGTTCATCTCCTACAGCCATCCAGATGCAGATTGGGTTAGAGACCAATTGTTGCCCTGCTTGGAGAACAATAACCCACCCTATCGACTCTGTATACATGAAAGGGACTTCATGCCAGGAAAATGGATAATCGACAACATCATTGAAAATATTGAAAGAAGCCGAAAGGTAAGGAACATAATAAATTGATTTATTTTTGTATGGTCATAGAACCATTGTTATGTAAATAACATCCAGTAGCTACTAAAGAGCTCTTATTAATATAATATAACAAATCAATTAAATATTAATTCTATAACAATTAAGTAATCTTAATTATAATTAATGTGTTTGTCTATCCTGACCAAAATGCATGCACAGATACTAATTGGAAAATCCACCAGAAACAGTCGCAATATAAACATGAACTGTTTTTTTTCAGACTTACCATAATGTAGATACTAAAGATTTTAGCCAGCGAAGTTTTCATTTACAGGGAATAGTTCATAATGCGTACTTCGCTTTGCCTGTGAGGAGATCCGAACACAGGACCTACGGTATAGTTTGCAGGTCTGTTTCACTAACCACTACGCCATTTAACAAGGGGTACTGTCAGTCAGTCACTCAGTAAGAGACATTCGCTCTTCTTAGCTGGGTCCGCTTACACGGTCTGGCAAAAAAGAAAAACCTTTCTTATTGGGAATCATGGATGCCACGTCCTCCAGGCTAAAGAGGAGGGGGAGCATCCGGCTTGTTATCAGTGCACAATTTAAAAGCCAGCATCTGTGCTGGTATGGCGGTCCATTAGTGCACATGTAATGGGTGACTTGCACATCTGTGAAAGCACCATTAATGCATAGCAATATAAGTTTTGAAGCAACACATGTTGCCTTGCCTGGAATGGAGGCCTTGCTTATTTCAAGAAGACAATGTCAAACCAGATTCTGCACGTATTACAACAGCATGGCTCTGTAGTAAAAGAATCTGGGTGCTAAACTGGCATGCCTCCAGTCCAGACCTGTCGCCCACTGAAAACATTTGGCACATTATGAAACAAAAAGAGACAAAGGAGACCTTGAACTGTAGAGCAGCTGCAATCCTATATCAAGCAAGAATGGGAAAACATTTCACTTTCAAAACTATAGAACTTTTGTTAAATAAAGAGTTGATGCTACACCGTAGTAAACATGTCCCTGTCAAAACCTTTAGAAATGTGTTGCTGGCATCAAATTCAAAATGAGCATGTATTTTTCCAAAAACAATTACATTTACAATTACAAGTAACATTTTCAGTAAAAATTTGGGATAAATGATTTCACAACATTCTGTTGTTATTTGCATTTTAAGCAGTGTCCCAACATTTTTGGAAACATTGTATAAAACTATACATTTACTTTGACCCTACTCTGACCATTTTTCATTTTGTTTCCAAAACCAGGTCATATTTGTGTTATCACACCACTTTGTAAATAGTGAATGGTGCAACTACGAGCTCTACTTTGCACAACAAAGAGCCATTGGCAAGACCTTTAATGATGTCATCCTGGTGGTAAAAGAGCCCATTGATCCTGAATCGCTGCCCAGCAAATACTGTAAACTCAAGAAGATGCTGAACACCAAAACCTATCTTGAGTGGCCCCAGCAGGACAAGCAGCAGAACTTCTTCTGGGCTCAGCTTAAGAGTGTCCTGGGCAAGCCGGAACTAGTTACACAACATGCTGCCAGTGGTAGGGGCAGTCTGGTGTCCTCAGTGGAGAATGTGCCTGTTATGGATCACCCTCTAGAGGAAGGAATGCCAGCTGAATGGCAGGCAGGGCTCCGAAAAGTAGATCTTCAGGAGACAGTTTTTCCATGAGAAGTGCAGTTTTACTGGTAGAGACCCGATCACGTAGCTCTGGAACAACAAACCACTGGTGTAGTTTCGATTCTGTATTAAAAAGTTTTTAATAAAGTTTTATAGTATAGATTATGCAGAGGTGGGGTGCATACAACACGTTTTATACTCCCCTATTTCAGGGCACAACAAATAGTGAACTAAATACAATGTCTACATTTAGTCCTCATGCTACGTTTGGAACCCATTGAACAAACCAGATGCTTGTTATCGTTTTTGGTGATACTCTGTGAGGTGAGTATGGTAATGATATTCAGTTGTTGTTTGTTCTAACTTATTTTCACCGTATATCTCATCTTCAACAAATCAAAGGCATGTTAGTCCAGTATGTTTGGGGTAATATATGTTTGGGGTAATAAAGTGAACTTGAGAAAAAAAAGAAGTATAATAAGTACCTAACTTCAGTAGCAGGTGTTACTCTTTTGGCAGAAATCACTTAATTTCTTGTCTTCTATACAGAAATCCCTTTGGTGAAATGTTTGAAGGTTTTCTTGAGCTTACGACTCACTTTAAGTTCCCCTCCAAATGTCGATAGGATTTAGATCTGGGCCATTCCATAAGTATTACTTTCTTTATGGCCCTGCGACAGGATGAGATGACTGAAGGCACATTTTTTATAAATGAGGGGGCTCACTGTCCACCAACAGCACCTACCCCCAGACGGAAAATGTAGAAGCGGTATATAGATTATCGTAACGTGTGACTGTGATTAACGGACCCGATCTAATTCATATATCATCAGTTGTGTATATGGGGAACTAAAACTCAGGAGGCACAAGTTTCTATTCTGAGGGGGCAAGGCTCCCTGAAACTGTCACACTTCATAATTCTGACCGGGTTACTTGTCCCAGCTGTTTAACATCCTACAGAGGGGGAGATGAGATCTCCTTCAACATGACATTATCAGGATCAATGAATTCTCATGTTGTATGGGGTGTGAAGTTATTGTATTCAAATGTGTTTTATAGCAATAGTAGTTTTACATGAAGGAATTAATACTTTTATGTATTTAATTGAAATTGTTTTGTTTATGGCTTGGTTTATGGCTTTATTTTACTGAGATTGTCTGTTTGCTGTGTGGCTGGCATATGAAGGTGTCAGTCTAATTCACTGTAGATCAGAGATGTATTTGACCATTGCTTTACTTTCATTCAAGATAAATCATAATCAAGAAAATATGATTATTTTATTTTTGGGTAATTTGGAAGTATTATGCTCTAGAGGGGATAGAAACTGTGATCTTTTGATTGTATATTACACTACTAATGCGTAATCATAGCCAACTTTAGATTTAGAAAATGACCATTACAGATCAATTATTGCTGATAGGCACTATTTTTAAATATACTGTTATTGCTTAACTTTAATAAATCCATAGGATACACTTCTAAATGGATATACTACAAAATGAAGGCTTGTTGAATGAGCAGTAAATAAGCATACATTTGTAATCTTTCAGTTCCTTCTTGCCAATTACCTATCTGTTTCAAATATGTTTATTAAAACTATAAAATAACAATAACTGTTTTAACATATAAGAAAACAAACAAGGAAAATGACATAGACCAGTATTTCTCAACCCTGCTCCTGGAGGAACACTGCCTTGCTTGTTTTAGATTTATCCCTTCCCTAACAATCCTGATATAGCTCATCAAGGTCTTGATAACGAGCTGATCAATTGAATCAGGTGTGATAGAACAGGGAGAGATCTAAAACATGTAGGGCAGGGAGCCTCCAGGAGCAGAGTTGAGAAACACTGACATATAATAGAGCTGGGTTATTTAAATCTTACCCTACGGTTTTCTGGTTTTCTGTTCTACCTCATTAATTGGACCCACCTGGTGTCTTAGGTCTGAATAAGTCCCTGATTAGAGGGTTGCAATGAAATATGGATTGGGACTGGCTTTTAGGGCCAGATTAAGTACTCCTGCTGTAGAGTATAGACACAAAAACATCAAGTACATAAACCACAAAACAAAATATAAAGGGGAACCAGATATTCCAAAAATGTAACCCTCACGGAATCTAGATCTACTCATTATTTATTTAAATTAATTATCCAAAGAAAACTAATATGTAAAATCCTTTTGAAGCAAAGAAACATCCATCGAAAAACAACAGAAAAAGCAACCAGAAATGCTGAAAAACAATAAATGTACTGAAGCAGTCTACCAAAATCTAAGGCTAGAATTAACTACATAAAACAGAACTACATAAAACAGAACAAAATGTATGTGGCAAGAGATGGCCTCATCAGTACTTGTTAGCACTATAAACTTGCTGTGTAATTATTTTCTATAATGTCAGTATATAGGCTACTTCGTGAAACTGGCAACATGTACAAGTCACCAGTAGATGACACCCTTTTATGTATTCTGGCGACTTAAGGCTTAGACTTGAGAATAAGGCTAAAATGAATAGTTGAGCACAGTTAGAAATGTGCACATTTTAGGTATTTTTTGTACTTTTAGGAAATATAGTAACTTTTTGTTATTCCAAGTTGTGAATTGAGAAGCCTGATGAAAGTCCCTACCATAGACTGGAAAAGGCTGGTCATCCCTGTCACTCACTTTCACTGTCCTGTGGTCATTATTGTTGTCACTAAAATATGTTTTTTCATTGTCTGTTTTCAACCATTGAACAAATTTAATAAAATAAGCATATTTTCATTGTAAAGATACGATGCATTTCATTTTCACCTTGACCTTATAAAATATTTTCTTTAGATCAATAACAATTTTTTTATCACACTTTGTAATTGAAAAAAATGTTCAAGGAACGTGAATACGTATGCAATCCACATTGACTCAAATGCTCAAAATACTTTTTTATTCAGTATACAGCAATACATGGTATCGTATTGTTTCTATTGGAATCCGGCCATAGTGGATATCTACTGAAAGTTTATTCACCATCAATCCGCTGGACTAACTAAATAATTAAAACTTTGACAAACATTTCATTTACAGTGAAACAAGTCAGACTAACAGACTGGAGTATTATAGAGCAATTACAACAAAGGTGTGTTATTTGTCTTTTTGTACTATAAGAGACATTCATTGCATAACAAAGCAATGAACGTATGTGCAAAAAAGCTCACTGAAGATACAGACCAGCTTGACCAGCTTCAATTCGTCCGTATTGTGGGAAGGACCTTTAGTAATGTGGGATGGACCAGCTTGTTTACCAGCGTATCAACAGCACCAACATTAACTGACCACCAGGGTCCGTTTGTTCAAAGGTTTTCTACCTGTGCGTGCCTGTGGTCCAGAGGTAACATTCCTAGCTCCATGCACATATGTGGCTCCCCCAGGAGACCAGGGTTGCTTGCCCGTCTTCATTATTCACCTTGGTGTTTCAACTTTACCCGTCTCCCTCTAATTCTTATGGTCAATAAAAACCTTCCAAAAAAATAACTGAGGGATGAGTGTCCAAAATATTCATCCATCAGGATTTTACCTATTGAGTTGGGAGCATAGAAATGCATAGAAAAATAATTTGTTCTTTTAATTGGAGATGCAATTCAGATAATGATTGCATACATTGTATGAGATTCTCACAGTTGGTTCTCATTCTTCCCTGCACAGTAATAAGAGATGTCGGCTTCAGTTTCCCACACGAAAGGGAAAGGTGAGTGCTATTTTCTGGGTCACTCAGGTTGACATTTAAAGTGAGATTACCTCTCAAACATCCGCACTCAACAGAGCTTGCTTTTGTGGCTTTGTCAAAGCCAGTCTATTGACTTCCGAAAGATATATTTTGTCCAGGAGCCGTCTAATCTAGAGAGGGAAATTAGTATAAAGTTCTATGTAAAGTAAAAGGAATAGGAAGTAAAAATGGACAAAAGAAGTCTATATGCTGACGATACAGTTACCACATTGTCACATGCAGACTTCACCTGTGCCAGTTCATAATATAAACCACAGCTCATCAGACATTATCACTTATTCTGCAAATATAAATGTAAATGTTTGTTGTATTGCATGTGTTTGTCTTATCTTCCACAGCCCTAGTAACATTAACATATCTCGAAAAAGTACATATGGATGGATGTAGTACATCTGTGTTGATAGCTCATTTATTGGTAGCTTATTTGAATATGACAGGTAATATATGATATGGGTGCAGAAGAGAGGGAGATCAATTCCATGCCACGTCAACTTATCTTTGGTGCCCTGTGCTCAACAAAGGACGACGGTGGAAGAGAGAAATCAGGGAACATGCTAGGCTTGCCTTATAGCTCAGACTATATTCCCATATTTCTAGGATCCTGTGTGATTATATGCCGAACAGCCCTGGTTTAATAAAATTTCTTATGACAATACAGCTCTGTCAGACGTCCATTCCACAAACATTGGACAGTACTGAACCCATTTACATTACCCTTTTGCAAAACTCAGGAACTGTCAGAAAAACATGATCAGGGTTACAACAAAAACTATAATAATCCAGCTAGAGCTTTACAGCTTTTTCATTGTTTGTTTTGATTTGTGTCTGTGTAATGATGAGCAACACATACAAATAGGTTTGTTAGTTACAAATAATTTCCTTCCAAAACACAACTGAGCACAATGAGAATGTGTTTAAACTAGATTTGAACTTTACAAGTGAAGTTACTGGAGCTTGCTTGAATTTTTTCAAAATATGTTGTGGGTGATAAAGACTTTAAAGTAGAATAGCAGAGAAGTACAGAAATATACACAAAAGGACCACTGCAGTTATAGTCTCTATGTTAAATGGTTCAAAATATATTGTTAGAGGGTTATTCATTATTTTCCTCCTGTTTATGCAGCTGATCTGGATTCTGATTCGGGATACAGCCCACCTGATTGACCCATTGGTCATCTGAACATGTAAAAACATTGATGTGGCCCAACAAGGTCATTTAGCAATTGTTAAAATCTTCACCTGGAAAGGCCAAAAGAAGAGTCCTGCTCCATTTTACGTTTCTTCCTATGTATCAACCCTAATATGATATTTTTCCTGGCTACTCTGCATCAGTTCTTATTGTTTGCTATTTCGGGTTTCAGACAGGGTATCTGTGTAAAAACTTTGACAACGGAAGACGTAAAAAAGGCTTTATAAGCTACAAATAATTACATTTGATTTGACAGACCGTGGCGCACTGAAGCACTGTCCATTACTGTTGGTATAATTATTATTAGTATATTACATTTAGTTATTTCCAATTTGTAATCAAGGAGCGCTTTTCTCACAGCAACTCTCAGCAGACTCGGCACACGCAGTGTCAAGATAATGTATTTCTAAGCACCACCGATGCCGTTCTGGTTCTTATCAAATTGCTCGCTCAACCAGGTAATCTACACTAGAATCATTCCATGCCAGAAGGAATATAAGGATAGTGGTGAAATACATGGTTGGTTGAAACCTTCGGCGAGCAGGAAGGCAAGGAATAAAAAAACTGAAGTTTATTGAAATTCAAGGTTATGTCGCAGCGTGAGTTAGGGTACCAACCATTGCTTATTCTTGCGTTTGAGCTGGCTCAAGTTGGTGTAAAAATCTCAATTTGGATAGTTTTTTCAAATGTATAATCTGCTAACTTCTTTTTTTTGTTTCTGGAATCAAACTAGAAGAGTTGCTGTAATCATACGCATTTTTAAACAAAACTCAGCTTTAATAACGTTATCAATAAATATGAAGTTGTCTAGTTTAGATGTTGACAATGTTATAACGCCTATCAAGCTGGACAATATATTATTAGCTGTGAAAAACATATTTGGAATAAAAACGTGGTAGGATACAACTTTCCGTTTACCCATTTCCCAGTTTCCCATTTACAACAAAAACCTGTATGACACTGTTTTATGATGTACCGTCATGTACATGCTTTATGCTTATCTGGACATTTCTTTGCAGTCTGTCGTAACATTTACATACCAGAACACTGTCGCACTCTCAATTTATTAGCGTTGTCATTTGCATCGGTGATGTTAGAGGTTTAACTGGAGGGGGAGGCGCCTCATTAAAATATTGTCGCACAGGTGAGACGCATAAAACAGGTCAGAACCACCTGTCCTCAGTTTTGTCATCTACGTTGAGGTAAGCAGTGAATTCTGTTGTGTACACTTTTTACATGAGAATTTGTGTTTATTCCCATTGAATAGATTTATGTCTACTGTTATATTAGGCAGGTTTCCATTGAGCAGCGTTTATTTGTGAAAGCCGAAATGTGTCATCGAAACGATGTCGGAGAAAAGGGTTCTTGTGGTTTTATTTTCAATTATTTTTATTTTTTTGGGGGGGAGGGTTGATGTGAACTATAGGCAAAAAAAAATTAAGTGTTTGATCAATGAATCATATGGGCATCACCTGGAAATAACACCACTCCACATTTAATTCTAAGTGCCTAATCCATATTATGCTAATCAATAAAGTTGTTTCTTTTTAACAGTATTCTTGAATTTCAAAATGCCTGAATGGCTTAACATTTGCAGTTTTACAATGTAAATATACATTATCAGAACTGCATCAGTGCAAGTAAAAAAATAGTTGTGACAATCATTATTGTGTAGATTTGAATATTAGGAAATTATTGCAATCCATCCATGCTAGCTTTTTCGGGTTATCTAAAACATGACACGTGTGTTTGGGGCATGCATGATGTAGTCATATGCGCTGTAGGCTATTATATGATGGAAACACTTCCGCTTCAAATGAATGGAAACAGAGCTATTGTTTGGTTTTACTTGAATATTTCGGTACCTTGTTGTGTATGGGCTGCCACTCAAGCAATAACATTAAACTGTTAAAGTTGACTCTTGAATTCAAATCTTTAACATTAATATTTATACTGGTGTTGTTGGTGTTGCGCATTGATTAATTGCCTAATTTGAGGCAATATTTGAAATGTTTTATTAACAGGGGCTTAATGCGCGCTATGAACTTCAGGACTTTCGCGTAATAATGTAAAACAGGCCGTGAAGTTTTTGAAGTCTGAAGGGTTTTATGTTGCTTTAGAAAAACAACTACCAGTCATGCTTGTTTTAACATGGTGCATGAAACGGTAGGCCATCCGGTTCAGAGCATAGTTGAGTAGCTGCACTGCTCACATGCACTCACTTGATGTCTCTGGTGAGGAGTATAATGCAGGGTTGTCGGTTCCAGTCGTGCAGGGCTGAAACTTTAGTTTTTTTCCTTTTTCTCCCTGCTACCTAATTGCATTCACCTACTGTCCCAGGACTTAATACGTTCCTGATAAAGGACCGATTAATAGCCTTGCTCTACAGCTTGAAAATGAGAGCCTGTTGAACATTCCAACATGGCTAACTTGTTTTGAGCTGATGTCGCTGTGCTGTGGGCAATGAACCAGGCATCTCACAAGCAGTGAGGCATACTTTACCAGTTAAAAATGTAATGCAGTGTCCTTTCACCTCAAACTCCGCCCCCTAGATTAACTTGAGCCTGATGATTAACTCTTACACTGTTGGCTTGTGTTTTTAATGTTTTAACTCTGCAAAAGGTTTTGGAGCCTAATTATAACATTTGAAACTATCTAGAATCAGTTCGTGCACCTCAGCCTAGGTCTAGAGCCACAACTTGGTGTACACTGACAGTGTCATTTCCAAATGAACAAGAACCACATGATAATTATTGCAAATTGAACTCTCCCATAAATGGTTTGCATTTTTCCAAGGCACTGCACTAAAGAAAATGGTTTCCCAACTCGAGAGTGCAATGGAGGGGCTAATTCGAGTTTTCCACTCGTACTCCTCCAAAGAAGGGGACAAGTACAAACTCAGCAAAGTCGAGCTGAAGAATCTGTTGCAAGGTGAACTGAGTGACTTCCTGGCGGTGAGTCCTAATTCTGCCAGAAGGGGTTTCAATATGAAGGTACTTCTGGATGTACACTAAAACAACGTAAACCATGAATTTAAACATTCACGAGAAGGACACGGTCTTTGAGAGCCTGTTTTTTTGGACATTGTAATAGAATGGAAATGGTGCCCTTGTCTTAAACGTTTCAGATCTGAATGTATTGTCAGTATAATGGTGTTCATCCTTTTGTGCAGTTTTTCAAATGTAATGAACTATTTAAATTTCACCTACAGGCAAGTAAGGACCCTATGGTAGTGGAGAAAATCATGAATGATCTGGATGAGAACAAAGATGGTCAGGTGGACTTCCAGGAGTTTGTTATCCTGGTCGCTGCTCTGACAGTGGCCTGTAACGAGTTCTTTGTTGAAGCACTGAAAGAATGAGTGACAAGTCTGGGGCATGACCTTCCTGTTTGTCATTCATTGTCAAGAAAACCAACATGCTTTAATTTAAATTGTGTAACTCATGACTATCTATTTGATACTTATTGACTGAAGGACGCTTCAGTATTTGGGCACATAATGGTTGTAAAACAATTGCATTTAATCCTGTAAGGGTGTGGGGATTTCAAAATTAAAATCACTCATTACAGTTTTGGCTCTGATCAGATCAATAAAGATGTCATGTGATTTTCATCCTTGCTGTGTTTCCAGCACTCTTTTCTGTTATATCTTTTGCATTTGAGATTTGAAGCCATCAGGTGGAATAATACATTGTTTTACCTTGTTGATTACTGCAAGAATCATTGTCACTGTGGTACTGTTTAAATTGGTAAACATTTTCCCCTGGCCTAAATTGCTTCCACAGTTGTTTCTGCTGAATGCCACACATCATACAAAATAACTAGATATTCTTTGCAGAGTATCATTCTTGCTTACAAACTGCAAGTTATGGTACAAAATGAACATTTGGGGCAAATTAAATGTAAGAAATATGACTGTTCTTCTGAAACACATTATTAATATAGCTAGACAAGGTAAACCTTGAGTGAAATCAAGTGAAACTGCTTCAAATCCATTCTTCATTAAGTGGGAGAACTACATAAAGGCAAGATACTACACACATTGGCAACTTAATACGAGTCTGGATGCTTTTAATTATGCAACGGTCACTTGTCCTGCTGTCATTTGTGTTAAATACCCCCTGTAACACTAAACAATGCAAGGTGGTGCAGATTTTAACACTGCTGAACCCGATTTGTTTTCAATTTGACATGTATAAAGTAATGCTAATTATGTAGATGAGCTATGGCTGGCATGTTAAACACGGTTGATCCTGTAATACATAGGGTTTCAAAAGGCTGAACAAATCAAACTGCTAAAGAATGTGTCAGGTTACCCCTCCTAGGGGAGGGAACGCAACAACACACCACGTGATCGCCCCATTGAGTGGGGGGAAAAGGTATGTCCGTAGGTGCAAGCAAGGTTGGCAGAAACACCATTACTTTATTCCAAAAACATGGGGAGAATGGCTGCAGGAACCCAGCTGAATGAGCTTACGAGAGGGAAAGGATAGAGACCAATCAGCTGCTCCAGGGATCTCGAAACAGACACACCGAAACAGCCTGGCCACATGCGAACGCAGTGCAACACAGAAATTAAGCTTGCAGACATACGAACACACAGCAACACAGAAACTGGGGAACGTTAGTGAGAAATTCAGAGTTTACCCCTAAAGATTACTTACAGCTGATTTGCTCAAACAAAATATGATCCCCATTGAGTTACTTGTTTAATGCCACCAATGTCCCCGAGAGCTTGCTGTTATAATCTAGACAAGCCAGACTGATCACCATTTAACATACTTGTGATAGAGCTATTTGACTATCAGTGATGTGTCAATCCCTGATAATGAACCACGCTGTGAAAAATCAACACTCACGACACATGCTTTGCAAATAACTAGCCTTTATTTCTTACAAATTGGAGAGAAAATGGGCACATTTTCTTTTTAAAAAGTTTGTCCAAACATGAAAATGCAATCGCATTAAAAAAATATCTATGTATTAAAATCATTTACATTTAAACTCAACTAGTTGAGCATTCATGAGGAACTGAGTGAACAATAGGACAAGAGAGTCCTTGGTTAAGAAAGCGTCCTCTCAGTCTCTTTGTCCCTTGTTGGCTTCATAGCCACCAGCACCAGGTTACGGGGAGAGAAGGCAGGGTCAAAGAGTGGCACCAGTTGACTGTCAAGACCTATGAGAGAGAGACCCCTAAAGGTTTTGGTGAAACAAGCTTTAACATCTTTCATATGGATACAATTACACAAGCTGAGCCCACAAACCCAATCTACAATCTCTACCTTTTTCCTGCAGGTACAGCATCCTGTCGAGCAGTACCAGTGTCTCCACCACTGGTGCCAGAAGCAGAGCCAGGCTAAAGTAGACCACCACACGGCCCTCCTGCGTCAGCATGGCCTCCACTCTGTCAGTGTCCAGGGGCAGGTCAGGGGGCAGGCCGACGCGAGGCAGACCCAGACGAGCATACCTGTGTGTACATGGAGGTTGGGGGAGGTATATGATTGGGGATCGTTGATCTAAAACCAAACAAGAAACTAGCCTTTTTATTCCAAAAATGTTCAAGGCAAATGATTCATTACACACAAGGACAAAACAAATGAGGAAATTTGAAACACATGCAGGGTTGTTTTCCTCAACAAAGAGACCTGCAGCATGATAAGACCATATAGGAGGTGTAGTTATAGACTGGTGGAAACACTCACTCCGTAAATGAAAGTAGATGTGCTTTCTTTATTGTCTGGACTCCCACCCTGCGCAGCTCCGGCTGGGCCTCTCGGATGACTGTCTCCAGGGTTGCCCGGTAACAGTGTGTCCTCAGCGAGGCGCTTTCCTCCCGCAGCCGCTGCATATACTCCTCCATGGCGTGACAGGCCCCCTCCCGCGCCTTATACGACAGCTGGTGTCCTGGCAACCCCTGGACCCAGGAGCTCATTGGATAGCCGTACTCAGAGTGAAACGTCTTATTGGTGGGCAGAGAATTAATGGGAGGGGCTATGAGGCCAGGGGGGTTTGGGTTCTCGCAGGTGGTTATCTTCATGTAGCAGCACGCCACTGATGTAATGCCACGCACGTAAGGGCAGCTGGCAAAGTGGCGAAGGAGGGTGGCACTGAGGTCCCCACAGGCATGGAGGCCCGTTAGGACAAAATCTGGACATCCCGGCCCCTTTTCAGCCGGGCCCACGATCCCTCCCGTGGACGAACCCCCGAGGCAGACTGGGTAGGCATATGGATCCTGTCCAGCTTCATTCTTGCACGGACGTTTTGGAAGAAAAAAAGAACCGGGTTGGACTGCCAGAGATACTGCTTTTTCCGGAAGGGATGTGGGGTTGTCTCCACAAAAACAGTTTGTATTGATACTGTCGTTGAGTGGCAGACTGGCAGACTGGCCGATGTCTGACCAGCCAAGGCATCCTGATTCTGCGGTGGACTCAGTCTGGCCTGTGTGCTGCTGTAGCTGGTCAACTACTGTCACAGGCTCCCGCTGTCTCTTTTTACTGGGTCCAGCTATCTGACCCTCACAGCAACATTTTCCATTTCCAACCTGTTTTACAAAGTCTTCCCAGGATGCTTTTGGGTTCACCCAGCCAGCCACATGGCAGGGGGAGGGACCAGACGTAGAGAGTGGAGATTCATTCTGAAACTGTTAGCAGTAAATATATTATTGCATTGCTAACTAACAATACACACCAATTTGCTTAACTCCCATCTGGATGGTCTGAGTCAATTAAAACATGTTTCATGCACTCCACTACAGAGCAATCTGTCGCTTTACCTTTTTCTTCTCTTTCCCCAGTGTCCACAGAAGCTGTCCATCGAATTTGGATGCCATGGAAACTAGAGTAGGATCAGCCTCAATTCCAGTCACAGAAAGGCCAAGCCCAAATGATAAGAAACGAGTCAAATGGCCCTGAGAACAACAGTAGTTTAAGATTAACACAAATGAATTTTTTTACATAGCCTACATGGTCAAAATGTATTTTAGTAGGACAATGTACATAATGCAGGTGATGGATTTTCATTGAGGCTCAAAAGCAACACCAATTGTAACATGGGACCTAATGTGTTCAGATTATGACTCCTGTACAGGACCACAGCAAACACTATCTGTTTTTTTCTCCAAATTTTTATCACCCACTTTTGTTCAACAGTAACAGTAAATATCATTTAGAAAAATGCAATGTTTACACTTACATTTCTGATATTGTTTTAAAGTTTATGTCTTTGAATTGTGGAATAGGCAATAGCTTCCTTGAGCAGAAGTAATTTTTTTTAAATAATTGATATAAAACAGTTGGTTGCAGAGTTGACAACTTTTTGGTTGACAACATCATGAACAACTTCTTATAAGTAGCTTGCAAACTGTGCATCCATTTGACTATTACCGAAGAGTATTTATATGTAGGCTGCATGAAAATAGAACACAAATAATAAGTAAATACAGTATTCAAAAAGATTAAAAGATCAAATCATCACAGTATAATACCAAGTCAATTAAACTTCAGGGATATGAATTTATCCAGTTGTGAATCAATGTCACTTGTTTTGGTGCAAACAAAAGTGACAACAGGTGCACTGGAGGCAAAAGCAAGACAACCCCCAAAAAAGGAATGGTTTAGCAAATAGTGGCTATAGACAATTGCTTTCTCCTTATTCATCCTGGCTGATTCTTCTCTAGTTTCACATTTTGCTAGTGTCCTTGTCACTACTGGTAGCATAAGGCGATACCTGCAGCCCATTCAGGTTGCAGAGGTAGTCCAGCTCCTGGAGGGTACATCCATACGTGCTGTCGCAAGAAGATTAGTGGTTTCTCCCAATACAGTCTCAAGAGCATGGAGGAGAGACCAGGAGACAGGCTGTTACATGAGAACCGGACAGGGTCATAGAAGGGCATCAATCTAGCAGCAGGACCGGCATCTGCTCCTTTGCGCGAGGAGGAACAGGAGGATCACTGCCCTACAAAATGTCCTCCAATGGGCTACTTGTGTGCATGTTTCTTACCAAACTGTCAGAAACAAACAGACTCAATGAGTGTGGCATGAGGGCCCAACGTCCTCTAGTGGGACTTGTGCTCACAGCCCAGCACCGTGCAGCTCGATTGGCATTCGCCAGAGAACACCAGGATTGGCAGATCTGCCACTGGCGCCCGATTCTCTTCACAGATAAAAGCAGGTTCACACTGAGCTTATGTGACAGATGTAGTCTGGAGACGACATGGTGAACGTTATGCTGCCTGCAACATCATCCAGCATGACTGGTTTGGAGTTGGGTCAATGATGGTCTAGGGAGGCTTATCCTTGGGAGGGTTGCAAAGACATTGGTACCTTGATTGCTATTAGGTACCGGGATGAAATCCTCAGACATTTGATCAGATCTTACGCTGTTGCAGTGGGTCCTGGGTTCTTCCTGGTGCAAGACAATGCCTGGCCTCGTGTGGCCGGAGTGTGTAGGCAGTTCCTGACGAAGACATTGATGCCATTGACTTGCTCTCACATACCACAATCCAATTGAGAAGTTGTGGGATGTAATGTATCGTGCATCCAATACTACTAAGTAATGCCACAGACTGTTGATGAGATGATGTGTTATTCCAGATGTTACCTAAAATATCATTGGAGAACACATTTCTGTTCTTGGACAGATTAGAATTAAGTGCAATATTGTACACTGGATCTGATAAGATTATTAGATTACCTGTCCTGAACCCACATCCACAACTCTACTGCAGTCGGTCAGGTCACAAAGACGCTTCACCAACTGGGGAGAGAGACAATCACCATCAACAAGCAAGTCAAGCTTTCTCTAACCCTTTACGGGTGATGCAGAAGAAGTTAACAAAACAAATGTATGTAATGATAGAAAATGTACACTATATTCTATGGAAACCGTTAAGTGTGGTTATTAGGTCTATTAATAGTAATAGTAAAGGTATTTATCTCTTGAAGCCAGTTCCACTACATATATTTCATTGTAACCCCCTAATCAGTATGGATATGAAATGAATGAACCAGATTGTCAACAGGTGTCGTTTGTGTAATGACTGTTTTGAAACTGTGTGAATAATGGTTTAATGAAATCCGTTCACTTCGAGAGCAGTCAGTAGGAGTTTGAAACACGCATGCAAATGGAAATTAGATAGAAGCATTTGAAAGAGCAAATTAGTCAAGAGAGTCATACAATAGAGTTAGTTATTTGATAGTAGTCATAGAACAGTAATTTGAGAATTACACAGAGAATAATTTCTAATGTTGGTTTGAGAGACATACAAAAGAGTAGGTCATTTGAGAAGTAGAAAACATAACAATTAAGAGTGTTGCTTTTCTAGCTTCTGGGAAAGGGTAACATGATAGTGTATTAGAGAACAATGGAGAATAGAGGGAAAGAAGCTCACTCAGGTATTTGGGAACATTTCAACCTAGAATTCCCTAATAAGGTAATGTGCTAAATCAATAGGCTATTATTGCTGAATTAGATGTGCTACATTTGGTTCAAAAGGGGTTTGAGCAAATACTTTATTCCATAGGTTTTAGCCTACGGTCTTGTCTTAAGTCAGATGATTGCTGTGCCCTGAAATAATTTGGCATACAACAATAACACATCACTATTGAGGCACCTTAGGGCTAAGCACCCACACTTCCACCTGTAGGTCTAGGACCTGTTTTTTCATTTTTACGTTATAAGCATACAGCATTCTAACTAAATTGCATGATGTTCTTTTTCTCTTGTCATTTTAGGGTCCAGAAAACAAGATCAGGATGAGGCCCATGCAAGGATAATTTTCATGGATTCCCAAACATTTTCTGTTGGTTAAAGATCAAGGATTCGGGGCTTTGGTTAAACTTCTGGAACAAACATACATCTTCCCAAGTGCAAAGGCTTTGAAAGTCATTGTTGCCAAAATGTACAGTAGATACAAAAAGTCTACACACACCTGTTAAAATGGCAGGCTTTTGTGATGTAAATTTGTTTTGACAAAGATGAATCATGTCAGAACGTTTTCCACCTTTAATGTGACCTATAACGTGAACAATTCAATTGAAAAACAAACTGAAAACTTTGAGGGGGAAAAATAAAAAAACACAATAACCTGGTTGCATAAGTGTGCACACCCTTAAACTAATACTTTGTTGAAGCACCTTTTGATTATATTACAGCACTCAATCTTTTTGGGTAGGAGTCTATTAGCATGGCACTTAACTTGGCAATATTTGCCCACTCTTAGCAAAAGCGCTTCAAAACATTCAAAATGCGAGGACATCTTGTGTACAGCCCTCTTCAGATCACCCCACAAATTTTCAATTTGATTCATGTCTGGGCTCTGGCTGGGCCATTCCAAAACGTTAATCTTCTTCTGGAGAAGCCATGCTTTTTTGGATTGGGATGTGTGCTTTGGGTCGTTGTCGTGCTGAAACGTGAACATCCTCTTCATCTTTCCAACGGACGCCTGAAGGTTTTGTGCCAACATTGCCTGGTATTTGGAACTGTTCATAATTCCTTCCACTCTGACTATGGCCCCGGTTCCAGCTAAAGAAAAACAGCCCCAAAGCAGGATGCTGCCACAATCATGCTTCACTGTGGGTATGGTGTTCTTTGGGTGATGTGCAGTGTTGTTTATGCGCCAAACACACCTTTTGGAATTATGGCCAAAAGTTCAACCATGGTTTCATCAGACCATAACATATTTTCCCACATGCTTTTGGGAGACTAGATGTTTGATGAAGCTGTTCTGAACTCTTTGGGGAGTAGCCAAGTTTTCCCAGACCTACCCTGCTATTCACATAGCAGAAGCAAAAATGACAAATGAGTGACTGAGGAATTACTGGAAAAGTGAGTAGCATGGTCACAGATGGTGCATCAAATATGGTGGTCTGTGTTAATTCTTTACAAATCAGGCATGTACACTGCCTTGCACACCCCTGCTTTGCACACTACAACCCTCAACTTGCTGGTAAAGGCCATGGATTCAGTCCCTGGACATGAGGACATCTATACTGGATGCAAGATGGTGTGTTACTTCAGATCCATCACCAAATCCAAGGAAAATCTGCCAGAAATGTAACATCAGATGGGGTGTCCGCAACAAAAAGTCATAAGAAGCTTATACACGATGTAACAGCATCTACTCTAGGTTCCAACAGCTGTATAAGCAGAGAGAGCCAACAGGAGCCGTCCTCCCCAATCTCAAAACAGAGCTGTTGTCATTCTCAGCTGATGAGTATGAGGAAATGTATCAGCATCTTTGTATTCTCAGACCTTGTAACCAAGCTACCATATAGATGTCTGAGGAGAAGAGGGGGTCTGCATCTAAAGTGATCCCAATGATCAGAAAGCTGAAGTCCTCAACATGGGAGATTAGCGCCCAAATTACAAGAGATATGGCCTCATGACTTGCCACAAACCTCCACAAACATCTACATGACCAGTTACATAACACATGAATATACACATTGATGCCCTTCTACGGTCCTGTCCAGCTCTCCTTGTGTAACTGCCCGTCTCCTGCTATCTCATCCATGCTCTTGAAACTGTTCTGGGAGACACATACATAATGAACAGAAGGGCTGCCTTGCTTTGGATAAAGGGCTGGATCCACATTTTAAGTTGTTGCACTTTAGTAATGCCTGTTCCCAGACAGCTGATGAAAGTTTAATTCCACAATGTGTGGCACTAATCAGAGGCTCGCTATCTGAGGCAAACACCAGCAACAGCAACTGAACCAACACCAGGCACCTACATACAACAGCAACAGCAGATGCTACCGTGGAGGTCCAGAAGTACCTTGGGGATCCTAACCTGCCATGATCCATTGATCCCTACGAGAACTGGTTGAAGCAGATGACTGTGTATGCACACCTCCATGACTTGGCGAAACACTTCATGAGAGAGTGTTTTCCAAAACGGTAGAAACTGTCTAAGACAAGAAACCAGCTGAATCAAAAAAACATTGAATTTCTAAATCAGGATTTCAAGGACTTTGTTGCATAAGTGTTGCCACAGGTACATTCCCTAACACTGTAACAAAAATGTCATATTACACTTCATCTTTGCCATGTACCACAAACACATCATCTACCAAAGAAATTGCCAGGCTTCATCATCTTCAGTATCCATTTCAGTCAAAACATTTCTATGAATTCCCTTAACCACCCACATAGTATTAACACTATATTATTTATTATACACATTTGAGTGTGTGTATTTGTAACTGAAGGCCACACTGTTTGGACAGTCTATACAAGAACAGGACAATAGCATCTGAAAAATATTTTGTCATGTAGAGGTTTTTCAGGGTTGGAAATCTTGTTATTAATATTTGGTTTAAATAACAGTCACCTTGTAATAATAACAACAATACATAGTTCTAATGGAGCACTTTTTAAGGACCAAACAATGCTTTACAACTAGTAAAGCATTCAGACACACTTCTACAGAAGACTTACTTCTACAGCCCCAGTTTCAACACTGGAGTTTGTTTGCCACACAATCCATCCTTGACTCCCATTCAAACATTGTAGCATATGCTTCCTCTGTTCTGGATTACGTTAACATCAACAATGTCATCGCATAAAATAATCAAGATCTTCCCAACCAGAAGCCGTGGATGAATAGAGGGCCAACAACTGCAAATGGCATACAAAGCTGCTTTCAGATCTAGCGATAAGGAGCGCTCGTCCAGGGCCAACCTGAAAAGGGGCATCAAGATGGCTAAAAATGACCACAAACTGCGAATTGAGGAGCACTTAAACAGCTCCCAACAACAACGCATGTGGCAGGTCATCCAAGCCATCAGACTACCGGCCAGAGAACCCTACCCCCAGAGCCAGCAACGTTTCCTTTGGTGACCGGTTACTATCTCCCTTGGTGACCGGTTACAAAATCATTATTTAAACCACTGTATAAAATGGGCTGATTTCTATCAAGTGTGAGATTTTATGGAGATTTTATACAATCATACTGATAACATGATATCAAACAAGGACATTTCATTACAAAACAAATAAAATAAAAGCAATATTAAGAACTATACAGTATATGTAATGTTCTCCACTCTTAAAGTTACCAAATGTACTGAACTATACTGTGGTGCTCTCTAGTGACGTCTACACTACATCAAGCTCGGTGTTACCATTGATTTCATATTGTTACTTTGATTGTTGGACTAAAAAGATCCAGAAGTCTTGATGGATTTATGACATTACCCATTTTAGCAGAACCCGGAATGCTGCCAGTACTAATAATATGTACAGCAAAGAACGTACCTGAGGCTTTTGCCACACACCCCCAGTAATTATCTAAATAAATAAAATATATGAATATGGTTAAACAAATAATTTTAATCTCTAGCTACCAGTAACGTACTTGCGGAGCAACTTTTGACAACTTTTAACGAGTACACACTGTAACGGACAAGGAATGGTGGAACACTCGAGCAGCGGCACTTCTGCGTGTGCACAGTTTACAATTTGTTTAACCCTTCCTTTTGGTATTGTGGGAGATTGTGTGGTATTTAAATATAGCTGAATTGCTAGGATTGGGAAACTCTGATTTTTCTTCAAAGATCTTTCACTGAACTCAGGAAACTGTGACAAATATTCACAATATGTGGCTTCCAGTTTGGAGTCCAGTAATGATATTGTAAGCAAGGTAAAGTTGTAGCTATGAAAATAGGAGAAACTTTTCCAGTTGTAGTTATGTAAGATTGTTACCAAACTGATAAATAAATTGTTACATTGTCAGTACGTTGTGTAATTATGTTGCTGCAACATCCTCAACAGGTAAGGAAGATTACCAAATATGTGGTAATCAAGCAATTATCTTCAGATAACATTGCCACAACATTGTGAGAAGGAAATGTCATGACATAACCAATCCATTACATAATGGTTGGTCATGGTTACATAATGTGTATTCTGGGTAGGAGCCTACAACTGAAAAGTGTATCTGTATATGTATAGGTGAAAATGTGTATATTCACATCCATATAAAGTACTATTCATGCAAATCAGTATATACATATGAAAAGTAGTATGAACATCCATACTGTGCCCAGCCTCTGGATCTCATGCTGTTTCTTGGGTTTCACATGTTTCCTGAATATGTGTCCAAGCAGTGAGCTCTGACTCTGGTTATCCAGGAACTCCTCTGACTTCACGATATCCACATAATGACCCTGCTTTATCTCGGGTGTCCTGGGGAACGCCAGAGCATGTGCTGTAGCCCGGAAAGACAATAGCGAGAGAGGCCACACACAGGAGTAGCTGAAATAGAAATAAAATATGATTTTACTTTAATATAGTACAATAGAATAAAGTTCAAACATGAACAAATACCTAGGCATTACAAATACCTTCTATTCACTTTCCATCTGTCCAATAGGAGGTCAGCTATTTGTGGGGGCGTCAGGTCACAGATGACCTGTTGCCATTTGACAGGCAATGTGTCCCATAGATTCTCACTGAAGAATTCCTACAGAGAGGGACAAATCCTAATCAATCACCATGAAGTAGAGTACTTAGAGAAAAATCACAAATTAATCCACAGATCAATGCTTCAATGGCCACATTTACAGACAGCCCAGTTGTGATCTATTTTGGTGTTTATAGAATTAAAACCACCTTTCACCGAGTATGTTTACACATTACACTCTCAACTTAATGTTGTAATGTTGCTGCAGGTGGTAACAAACATCTGCAGCACCATTACAACATTAAGAAGAAAGCCCATGTTGATGGCATTGTCCACAGACCTCTTGGCTCTTTAGGTATACTGCAGTAGGTGAAAGGAACCAGTGATGGTATTAATAAGAGACAGGCAAAGGGTTCTCTATCATTTTCATAGTGATGTAGGTGAGTGCTAAAGGTCTGTAGCTGTCCAGGAAGGTCACCTGTTTTTTCAGGGGAATGGAAGGATGCCTAAGAAACTGAAACAGATTGGGCACGCTGAAAATATCACAATGGGGCTGCCTGTACAAACACATCCAATTAGAATTGATGCTTATTCACTGAGTGAATTCAACTTTCCCATAGATGCTGCAATTATAATGGCTCTCCACAATGGCTATGGATTAGATGCTAACCATAGTTAACGGTCGACTTAACATTTTGATACGTACAATTATGTAGGAATCGGAGATGTGTTTGTATGTTGACAGAAAATGTATAATATTTCTTGCCAACTCTCTTTGTTGCTCTGCTGAAAGTGTCGGTAAGTACATCCTTAGACTGTCGCATCCGCATCTGCTTAATTTTTTTTTTCCTGTGAACATCAAACATTTCAACATTACGTTATTTCAACATTGTGAAAAAGTTTGGTATATTGACCTAGCTAGCTATGAAACAGAGGCGCTGTTTAACCACTGCACGTACCTCACAACACATACACATTTTGTAATGGATTCTTCCACTCGTCCGAGCTAGCCCTTCCCCAGTGTACTGTCTGTAGCTAGTTTTGTGGCTAGCTGGCGACGGTAGCATTTCAAAAAAGCTATGCTTATTTCTAAGGTAAGGGAGAGAACTTATCGTAGTTTTGGTCACCATCTGGAACGATGTCAGCGACATTTGCAAACTTACAGAAAGACAACCGCTGCACAAATTAACAGTGGAGCCGCGTTGTAGCTGTTAAGGTGCTTCCCTACTGATTGATTTCCATGGCACAGCAGACATTATTCATCCGATATTTACAAGAGTCCTCGAGAAAAAAACGGACTGAAGTGAAAGACCAGAATCCGTTCATCCCTAACTGTAAACGTCTTCAAATGGTTCATTGGTTGCATGCATACCAACAGATACATTTTGAAAGGAGATGGAGGGATTTATCCTATTTAATGACAATTTCGTGTACCAAGAAATTGTGGACATGTCATAATGTGTCACGCGCGTGCCAAGCTAATCCACACGAAATCCCATGTAGAAAAGCAATCGTCGCGCATGTTATTTACAACTATGTAATGTTACAATTACAATGTTATATGGTACTACAAAGATCAGTGTAGACGCATCACGTGTTAGTAAAAATCCAGAATAATATGAAAGTTGTCGAGATAAGGGCTACAACGTGACTATAAGGCACCGCAAAGGTTATTTTGTCAAAAGTCTGCTGAGCGAGGTGTATACGCTACATTTGAAACGTTTGTATTAATATCTCATTCATTTTATATAACCTCAACTCACCGTCACAACCGAATCAACCAGCGTCTTGTAAGCAGCATAAAAAAAAACTTATTGGTCACATTTTTTTTTTCTAAATAAAAGAGACCAACGTATTACTTCTAAACTGACATACTTTGAGTTTATACTGTTCAGGAGAGTGGATAGAGTAATTATATGTAATATACGCTATATGGTCTCCTGAACATTTCCGACAATACATTCAATGCGGCGTACGTAATAGTTTTTTTTGTATAGGGTAATATGTATTTCATAGCCATTGAGTTACATTGTGGTCAATGGCATGGGCGGAGTAAAATGACAGCAACAATTGCACATACACAGTTCCCCTTGATTTTTGCATGTAATCACTCCACTCTCCTGAACATTTCCTACAATACATGCACTAAGCAAAGGGACATACTAGATTTCTTTAATACTATTAAAATCGAGTTTTACCGATATTTTTCTTTTATTTTGAAGGCAAAGTCCAATAACCGGAAGTCCTATTGTTGCTACGGAATCTCTAATGTTGCCAATATGACGCTACTCACAACCGGTCACAACACGACCAATGATGACCCCTGAACCGGAAGTATTCGGCTTTTGTTCAATTCATTGGTCACAGAGCTGCTAAGGAAGTGGGAGCATGGCTCTCTCGTAAGGTCAGTATTTCTTTAGTTGAATTACGCTGATTTATGCGTGCTAATATTAGTATAAAATATGAGTGCAGACGTCAATTTGGGTCTGAAGAAAAATGTCAATCCTAGCATATATATTAATTGCTGTTTGAAAAAGCTTAGCATCCGAGCTAGGAAACATTACTGTACACTAGCTAATTAACTAGCAAGCTAACAAGCCAATATTAAGTAATGGGCAGAACGAGGCTTCCCGAAACTGACACGATAGAAAGATTTGTGTCGAGGTTTTATGAAACGCTTGAAGCATTTACTCGACAGTGACATCTGCTGGATGGTTTTCGTTTTTCTATTTGGAGTAGTTCTGTTACCTGGGCAGACTATCGAACCCAAGTTTTCGCCTATATTCGTCCGAAACTATTTCACTAGCTATACTTTATTTAGGATATGTGCGCGACCATAGACAGTATAGAAATGAAAACGTATTCATTTCCAGAATTTAGTTTTCATTAAAACGACTTGGAATCGGAGTTGCAGACCAAATTTTTCAAACAAAAATATTTTAAATTGTGCATTTGAACAAATACATGCGTTGCCTCGTTTTTAGAACCTGAGGCAGTCAGCTGGTTGTGACGCAACGGAACAAATTCGTTAACTGTCACCTGACAGTGTTTCGAATCAAGGCTTCTCGTGACCATCATTTATTTTGCCACGCGCCTCGGAACGCTTTGTCTTGAGGCAGTACGGAGCATAAAAGCTGAGCAGCCAATCACTCCCAACAACGACCGAAAGCTAGCTCGAAGTGTCCCTTAAATCGGAAGTTATACAGCAGGCTCATTAGACTTTTTAGACATGTTGGCTAGCTAACGTTTACAATACACTGAGAACAGCTGACCACCTCCGACGTTCTCAGTCACCTGGAGATGCTGTTCTGTTTTTCCTTACATATCACAGTTATGCACTAACCTCATGGTTATCGAATGTGCGGTTTAAACCACAATTTCCAACCCTGTTTACTGATGTCTTTCCCATAGATCAAAATGTAGATGTATCTTTAGTCACAGTTCCTATTTATACACTAGCCAGTTGTGGAGGCTTCTGCCATCAATGCCCCCATAAAGAACCCTCTTCTAAAGTCACTTTTATTTTGTCATGCAGTACACCTGTATGGAAGCATCTGTCTTCTTTGTTCCTCCACTGATTTCTTGAGTTTTTTCCTATAATTTGTCACCCATCTGTATATATTCCTGAGGTATCTGTTGCTTGGTTAACTGATGTTAATCTTTTTGTACAGGTGTCAACATACTACTTATTTGATCTGGTCAATATCTGGTCAAAACAAATATATTTTAACCAAGTCTGGTGCATACAATAATGTTATGCCTCAGCTGAGGAAAATTCCCCTACAACATGTCAGACATAATGTTAAACCTTGACACTTCTGGCAGCACTGGAACCCGTAAGGACTCATTAGGAAACAACAAACACAAGGTGTTTATCAAAAGGCGACACTACTTGGAGAAAAAGGGTTACTTCAACAAGAAGCAGAACCAGCAAAATCACAAAAAGAGAAACACCCACCATGGGCCACCCCCATGGCATGATGGGGCCAGTCGCTCATCTCAACCCAGCGCCACACACAAAATCTCTGCTCGGTCACAAAACTCTCACAGCAAAAGTTCAAATGGCATCCATAGTTCAGAGCATGCTGCAGGCTCTCATCCCAAACTGGTATCTTCTGCGAGCAGCTCCTCATCTTTGACCATCACTGTGAAGAGTTCCTGCAGTCCTGGGCAAAATACTGCAACCTGCCCCCACGGGGAACAAGCCCCACCCCCCAGGACTGTTGCCTTTTCTGGTCCCATACCGGTTAGTTCAGACCCTCTTTGTAGCCCTCTGAAGTACCTTGCCATGGACTGTGAGATGGTCGGGACCGGCCCCAAGGGTCGCAACAGTGAGCTTGCACGTTGTAGTATTGTCTCCTATAATGGAGACGTTGTGTATGACCGGTACATCAAACCCACCAACCCAGTCACTGACTACCGGACCCGTTGGAGTGGTATCTCCTGGCATCAACTGGTCAAGGCAATGCCATTTCAACACGCCAGGAAAGAGGTACGGAGTTGCCTGTTGGAGAATTTGCAGAAATATTTTTCTCCATGTAACCTTAAACTAGTGCTTTAATCCTTAATTTAAAAAACACAAAACTATCACCAGAAAATCTGCAGTGTGGATCTGGAATTCAGAGACACCGCTATGGATTCAAACACTAACATCTGTCATATCAAAATGTTTTTACCATGTTGACAAAGCTTATGTTGACATATTTTAGATAATATTCGTAATATATCAGTGGCCTTGTTAATGTCTATAGCAATATATCCGCAAGAACCAACTTCTTAGGAGCAGGTTATGTTGAATTAAATGATTGATGAATATACAGTTGATAGTTATCATTTTGATTTTGACAAAAATGAATAAGTAACAGCTCGAGCTGGAAGGTGAATCTAACTAAAGCTGGCTAATTGAAAGTACTTGACTAGAATAAGTTCGGTACATGGTATAACCCTCTAGAATGAAAGACAATACAGTGTATCTGCAAAATACATAGTACTGCTATGCTAAACTATACCTGTAAAATGTGTCTTGAAAAATAACTAAAGGCAACTGCACTTTTTTTTGACTTTGTTACATGCTGCATGTAAATGAATTGACAGATAAGCAGTGTGCTCAGATTGCATTATTGTTCGACAAGCCCTTGTGTGGTTTGCCTTGGGACATTTGCTGAATTTGTTTATATATTCCTTTTTAATTAGTAACTTTTGCCTAGGAAATACCTACATTCCAGGCATCATTTAGAGATGTATTCAGCTACTCTACTACATGTACAACAGACTGTATATACTATGTTGGATTAATGGTTGACATAGTGTAAAAGAAAACGGTCAGATGTCTTTCCTTTTGTCAAATAGCAGCTGCGCCATGGATTTGTTGGATGTTGGGATTATGTTGTTAACAGACAAACCAACAGAAGCGCCTTCTAAAGTACTTGTTTGACAACCTAATTCAAACTCTGTTCCTGGAGAGCGATGGTCCTGTAGGTTTTCTGTCCAACATTAGTTGCGACTAATCTGATTTGGTTCGTCATCCAGCAAATTATTAGAATCAGGTTTGCTAGATGAGCCTTCTACAGAACCTTTAGGAAACAAGTTCTCCAGGAGCAGGATTGGGCAGCCTGGGTTTAAATGAAAATCCTATGACTGGTTGATGCCACACTGCAATGTAATACAGCTATTCCCAATCTTGGATAGGCCCATGGGTGTCATGGGCTACTGAAATAATAGGAGTTATGTAATTCAATTATTTTCCTCCCAAGAAAGATAATCTACTTTCACCCTGAAAAAAACAGGCTTTTATTTTGTTTTCTGATTAGGTCAGACAGTTTATCTAAGGTCATTTAGCTTAAATATATTATGTAAAGTGTATCAATAATATGAAATCTAGAAAGTGATAGCAACTCATTAGGTTATAAGGCTATTCTGTTTTGATGTTCACTGTGCTAACATTTTTATTATATTATTTCATCATTTGTTTATTACCCCTGTAGATACTGAAGATCCTGGCAGGGAAGGTTGTGATTGGGCATGCTGTCCACAATGATTTTAAGTCCCTAAGTTACAGTCACCCTGCTGTATTGACTCGGGACACCTCCCGCATCCCTCTTCTCAACCAAAAGGCCGGCTTTCTAGAGAATGAAGTTGCTTCACTGAAGAGACTCACCAAGGCCCTGTTCAACCGCAACATCCAGGTGACAAGAGACTCCTGACTGAAGCGAGATTGTTTTGATTATAAACTGTCAGTGGTGTCCTTTCTTGTCTCTGCAAAAGTTATAGGTTAATAAACCTGTTATTGCAAATCCTTGTGTAATTTTGTAGTAACAAGTGTTCCCCTTTGCCTGTTTAGACTGGGAAGAAAGGGCACTCATCTGTGGAGGATGCAAAAGCCACCATGGAACTATACAAAGTTGTGGAGGTGGATTGGGAGAGGACCTTGGCATCCAAACTACAAAGCCAGTGAGAGTGTATGGACTGAACTGATTAAAAGGTTGAGCTGTTATGGATTCTTCTTGTTCATGGATGTTTAACATTAAGATTCTATTGGGTCTTCCACTGTTCACCACAGCCATTTTGGTCTCTTTTTGTACTTCGTTTTAAAAACGGTTGCATTGGGCTTGCATTTGATGATTTTTATGGTAGCCTCTGCCACAAGAGGGGTGCTTTTCTTACATTTTAATGTTTACCCTTCAATATTATAATGAAAATTATGCATAGAATTGTCTGAAGTTAATTTCAGACATTTCAATTCTTTGTTAAAATGAGCATATCTCAGTACATTGTGGGAATTGGTTTTAAACATGCATTGTAGTAGCAGAAATTGAGAGAGAAATAAATAACTGTTGCTAAGTATGAAGCCTACATCACTTTTATCGCATTTAATTCTTAGTCTGTATGTGGACTTTAAAATTGAAGAGGTTTCCAGGATCTTTCCAAAGGGCTGATGGGAAAGTAAATTGTGGACCAAGACACCATTCACCAAACCCATAGACTGTCTACATCACCTCAGTTAAATTCTACACACTGCCTTGACAAATAACTAAATTAGTTGTGTTCCAATAATAGGCATTTATATTTCAAGAAACAACAACATTTCTCTCTTTCAACATTTGATGTATTGTCTTTGTCCTGTTTTCTATTGCATATAGGGTTTAAATGATTACCACATCACTGCATTCAGTTTCTCTTCATTTTACAGTGTCCCAACTTTTTTGGAAATGGGTTTGTAGTATTTCCCTGACACAGACACTAAAGGCAAGGCTTGGTGTATTTAGTGAGTCTGGTTTGTGAGGGACCGCTGTATAATTTATGTGCTAGTTTCGAATTTGCAGCAGAGAAATACAGCTGACTTGCTCTGTACAACAGACAATGCCAGAGCCAGAGGCTTCAACAAGGGAAACAGTGTTGAGAATACAAGCTTCCTCAATCTTCTTAGACACAACCTGATAACAAAGGGTGCAATTTACCCCATAGTCTAGACCTCGCCTGGGCAGGAGAGGGTAAAACTGGGGCCTCTCAATGGGCCCTGTAGCCCTGAAGTATAACTACACTCCACTCAGTAAAAAGGTTCAGCAGCAACAACATAAATGTGATTTACAGTGCTGCATTTGAGTGCTGTTTTTTTACCGATTTTGAATAAAAGCCATCTCTAAACAATAAGTATTTATTTTTTAGAATATGTAACTTATAACATGTCAGTAAACACCAAGAAAGATAAATACATTGAAAACCATTTGAAAACAAATCATTATGTCTGTGGCCTTGTTTAATTCTTTCAAGTTGTCCTTTGGTCAGTTCTTGCAGGATTTGCCATGTCTCTTGCTCTGGCTTTCACTACGTTACAACTTTCCCACAGTGTTCTCAAATGTCTTCATGAGATCTCTACTACTTCAAAATCCACAGCTCTTGAAAAAATTAAGAGGCCACTCCTAATTTTACTTAAATCCGCATTTAATCAGGTATGGCAGCCATTCCAGTGTCTGGGTTTAATTCTGGCTTAACTGGCAGAGGGATACAGTGAGCATCAGGTGTCTTTCTGCCTTACGTTTTGTCTTTAGCTAGTGAAATGCATGCTCGATTGGGTTGAGATTAGGTGACTGATTGGCCATTGCAGAATATTCCACTTCTTTGCCTTAAACACTCCTCGGTTGCTTTCACAGTATGTTTTGGGTGATTGTCTATCTGTAAAGTGAAGCGCCGTCCAGTCATTGCTGAATTTGGCTGAATCTGAGCAGACAATGTATCCCTATACACTTCAGAATTCATCCAGCTGGTTATGTCTTCTGTCACATCATCAATAAACACTAATGACCCAGTGCCATTGGAAGCCATGCATGGCCATGCCATCTCAGTACATTCACCATGTTCTAATGATCATGAGCCTTTCCAAAATGTATTTCTTCCCATCATTCTGGTACAGTTGGGTCTTAGTTTCATCTGTCCAAAGAATGCTGTTCCAGAACTGGGCTGGCTTTTTTTTTGTCTAATCTGCCTTTCTATTCTTGAGACTTGGGAATGGTTTGCACCTTGTGGTGAACCCTCTTTATTTGCGCTCATGAACTCTTCTCTTTATATTTGACTTGGATAATGATATGGCAACTTCCTGGAGTGTTTTTCACATGGCTGGATGTTGTGAAGGGGTTTTTCTTTACCATGGAAAGGATCCTATGATCATCCACCACTGTTGTCTTCAGTGGACATCCAGGCTTTTTGTGTTGCAGAGGTCACTTGTGACCTTTTCTAATTTTTTTCACAAAGTACCAAACTTTGGCCACTTCTACTGTTCCTGCCATCTCTGGATCTTTTTTATGCAGCCTAAGCCTGTTTCACTTGCATTGAGAGCTCCTTTGACTGCATGTTGTTGGTTCACAGCAACTGCTTCCAAATGTTAATGCCACACCTGGAATCAACTCCAGATCTATTACCTGCTTAATTGGTGAAGAAATAATGAAGGAACAGCCCACACATGTCCATTAAACCGCTTTTGAGTCAAATGTCCAATTTTGGTCCCTTGAAAAATAGTGGGCTACATTATAAAGAGCTGTAAACCCTTCATCCAATTTGGATGTCAATACCCTGAAATTAAACCTGAAAGACTGCACTTTAAGCCTATATTCATTATTTAATAAGGACGTTAATATATTTAGGTAAACGGCCAAAATAACAAAACTTGTGTCATTGTCCAATTATTTCAGGACCTAACTGTATACAGGTTTTTGAGCAACATTTTCTGCCAGCCAGACAGCATCTTTTTCAGGGAAGGCCTTGCTCATTTCAGTAAGACACTGCCAATCCACATATTGCAACTGTATGGCTCCATAGTAAAATAGTCCATGTGCTAAATTGGCCTGCATTCCAGATCTGTCACTTATTGAAAACATTTGGCGCATTATGAAATGAGAAATAAGACAAAGGAAACCTCGAACTGTTGAGCAGTTGAAATCCTAAATCAATCAAGAATGGGAAAGCATCTCACTTTCAAAACTACAGCAAATGGTCTTCTTAGTTTCCAAATGCTTATAGAGTGTTGTTAAAATAAGAGGTTGATGCAACACAATGGTAAAGATGCCCCTGTCCCAACTTTTTTTAAACAGGTTACTGGCATCAAATTCAAAATGGGCATGTATTTTTCCAAAAACAGTAACACTTCTCAGTTTCAACATTTGATACGTTGTCTTTGTACTATTTTCAATTAAATATAGGGATAAAATATTTGCACATCATTGCATTATGTATTTATTTGCATTTTACAGTGTCCCAGCATTTATGGAAACAGAATTGTAAACGGAGGTAACATTCTCTATATTCTGATTTCTATATTTATTTTATTGTAGTGTCTTTTTCTTGCCTTAATTTGGAATTCTTCACACAATCATTATAATTGACTAATTTCTATTTATTGTTATGGAACACTGAGTTCAGATCAAAGCCAAGCAACAACAAACTCTGAATGGACGTTACCCATAGTATCCATGTGCTTCTCACTCAGCATCAGCTGGTATATAGATTGAAGGCCCTGCCATGGATTAATTACCTATCCATAGTTACAGTAATTAGAGAGGGTCCTGCTACTTGGAGTCCTTCTGGCTCACACCAACCATGACATGATCTAAATGTCTTTTTTTCTCATCCCATTGGCAATTGTTAGTTTTAATTAATACTCCAACTTTCCTTTTGAATTCTCCTACTCTTCCCCCTTGGATCCTATTTTCCAAAAACTGGTATAGTGTAGACGGTAAAGAAACACTTTAAAAAATGTATCCCTTGGAAAAGCCTCATTCTCTTGACATTTTTGGAGCTTCTTCTGAAAGATTTCACTGGGTCAGCTAGGTCCTCACAGAGAACCTTTCTGTTCTGGTATCCTCAAAGCTGGCAACCATGAACCACACTATGACCACAGTGCCAGGACACCTAACAATTAAATCCAGGACATTACAACTTCCTGCCAGTTTGTAGGCTTACCACCGATTATGAGGGCACACTGCTCCATGCCAGTCATCCCGTCTGCCACCCATTCACTGGTTATGTGGACCTTTTTGGTTTGCTAATGTGGAAATGTCTCATTCATAGTCAATTTTCCTTTCACTTGACTGACAGTTTCTGCCACAAAAGGCCTGTAGGTGGAATTATGTTGGGAAATGTTGTACTGGATTTACAATGGGTATGTTAATTATTTTGAATCCCACCCTTTCAATTATGTTACATTTTCATGTGTTATATTGTGGGACAGAAATATATTTAATTGGGATTTTTTTTTGGTTGAGCTACAGTACACAAAATATTTTATAATTTGACAGTAGAAATTAAAGCAAGTGACTAACAAGTCAGGAAACCTAAATTGGTTACATATACTGTGTGAAATGGTAATAGTGGCTGACATAATTTATAACATACTTTTCCATTGTCTCAACATTAGCCTAGATCTGAATATTCTTTTTGCAATGAGCTTTTTGAAATCTTTTTAAAGCCTCATAAAGACCTTCAGTGATTACTAAACAGTACACAATAAGACAATCAGACATGGAATGTTTATAAGCACTGTCAATGTAAAAATAATGCTTTTTATTTTCTAGGCCATATTTTTAGGATTTCACCTAAAAAAAACAAATGTGTCGAAAAGATTGTACACCTGCATGGTTACCGAGGAAATCAAAAGCACACCACAATTCTATTTTAAAAATGTTTGTGCGCAAAGTTTCCTTTTAGTTCAAGGTACCGTATATGGATCTTGAATTAATAGAGCCAAGGCAGCTTAGTCAGCTTTCTGTCATCCTTGTCACTGGGAATGCTTCTCAATAGAGACTTCCCTCCCTGTGGGTTCCCAGTACTGTGTTGACCATCCGCCCCATGCCTATATGTTAAATTCCTCCATAGCCTGCCATTCTGCCGCAACTCTCAGCTGAGCACAGTTACGTACAAAGCTGCATTCACCCTCCCCTTCAAGGTTTCTCGCTCAGCACTACTGTTAGACTACACCTTCTCTGTCCTGCCTGTTTCCATCATTGGCCCTTTGAAATGTCTGGGTGGCCAGTGTCCACCCTCTGTTCACATGTGGTGAGCTTATCAGACATGAATCCTCACACTGACTTGTGCAGTCTGTCTTCTAGACAGCAAGGTACTGATCTCAAAGATGCTATTGGGTAAGTCCTGGTGACTGAATACTCCACTCAGGTGAACTGAATTTGTCAGACCAGAGAATGTTTCTCCACTCTTCAGCTGAATAGGGAAATGTGAATAGTGTAGAGGAGCATAACTGATTACTTTTGTCACGGTTATTTTGTGCTGTGATAGTTTCAGAAACACTGAACACCTGCTACATCTTCTGAGGAAAACAAAAAGTGTCTTTGTACAGAGACATTTAAGCAAAGTGGGATTATGATAGGCGTTAGCAATATTATAATATTAGAATTAATATATTAGAATTTTGTTATGTTAAGATATTTTGAAAAACTAAAATGCAAAATAATTTTTTTGAAAGTAACATTGATTTTATGTAGGGACATAATTGTAAGAAAAATTAAAAACAGATGTGTTGTTGCCAGACCACATAGGCGGAGCCGGCTAAGAAGAGCGAATGTCTTTTACTGACTGACTGAGTACCCCTTGTTAAATAGTGTAGTGGTTAGAGAAGTGGACCTGCAAACTATTGGTCCCATGTTCAGACCTGCTCACAGTCAAAGCAAAGTATGGCTAAATCATTCAATATCTACATTATAATAAGTCTGAAATAAAAAAGTTTACAGTCTGTTTCTGGTGGATTTTCACTTGATGAAAAAGGTAGTTATCGTCACCATACAGTTCACTGATGCTATGATGGAGGTAAATTTACTAAGAAACTTTAGTATAACACAATGCTCAGTGCTGTCTAGCGACTACTGAAATGTGTAATGCCATGGCGTAGATGCTATTGGTGGTGGAGGTAAACTTGGTAAGAAACATTGGTCAGTTTAACTGTATCAATATGATTCCCGAATGGCCAATAAGCTATTGAAACGGCCAGTGCTAAAAGAGGATTTGTTCAGGGTAGACACAAGAGGCTATACTGACACCTATAAAATGTACAGCTCTGTGGTGTAGTGCTTAATGACACAGCCTTCCACCTGGGCGACCTGAGTTTGAATCTTGAGAGGGCAACACTTTCTATTGTGGGCCGGCTGAACAAGGCTTGCCTGGTTTCTTGTTTGTATTAGCTTTCAGAATCACACATTAACCTTTTGTACTGCCATCTTTTGCTGTAATAAGTGCTTTCATTCTTTCTAGGCTAGATATGTTCCAGCTGTGCACAGTGGTGGAATGATTTTGACCCATTATTGGCAGATTTCCTTCAGGTTGCATGGACGATGCCCACAGCATGATGCTGCCACCACCAGACTTCACTGTAGTGATGGTTTGTTTTGAGGCAAGAATGTTAGATTGGCCGTTTTATTTTTGTCCGGAAATCTTGATCTCAACTGATCTACATCCAGTCTTATGCTTTCTGGTAAAATATGTGCTTTCCAATGGTGCTGTTTGAGTATAGGTTCATTTTCTACCACTGTCCCATACAGGCCAGTGTTATGCAGAGCTCTTGATATGATTGACTTCTGCACCATTACTCCACTCCAAGACACTGAACTCTGTTGCTTCTTCATAGTGATTTTTGCCCACTCTTTGGCATCTCTCACATGTTTCCTTTTTGTTTTTTTGTCTGAATTTTTTTTCGGACTCACAGCCAACAAATATCCTTTAACAATGGGTTTTTCATCCAGAAAATGTAACTGGAACTTTAATGGTTCACAGGTGGAGGCCAATGGTAAGGTGATGGTTTCTTTCATCCGTGTCAACTACTACTTGCTCTCAGATAACATAAAACAATTTCAATGAAAAAATCCTCAAAAACTAAATGCAGAGACAGACTAACCACTGAGGATGACATGCATTTTACATTGTATAAGATCTCAATGAATTGACCAGATTATTTCCAAATGCTTTTGAAATTAAGCATACAATTTTTGCCAAAAGAAAAATGGGGACATTTCATCCGTTTTGTATTGGCTTCATGAAATATTTATTGTATCCAAGGCCTTGGAAATGTGAATTTAAAAAAAAAGTGAATAATCTGCCGTTCTATTATTGAGCAAAATAGCAATCCTTTGATCCTCTAAATCGTTCTGGATATGAGCGTCTAATTTTGTTCTGATATTAGCACGTTCAACTACGTTTGAAACAACGCATTTTCGCGATTGAGACATTTATGCGCATGACTGGTAAGCACTTACGCATGATTGTTCTCGTACTCCTTAAAATATCCCAAATATTTGTTTCCAACGTCTTGTTGGGAGAAACACTTAAACATTTATTGTAGAGCTCTATCTGCAGTGCAAGATGCAGTTTGTGGTACTCGGTAATGGACATCCAGGACAGCATTCGTGTTGACTGAACTCGAAAGTCAACTTCTGATATTACTTTTGTATTTTCCCGCATAGTGATTTCATAAGCCTCCATCTAAGTGGTTGATAATTTATTTAATTAACGTCGAATCTTTCTATAGCATCCTTGTCACCCACCCCCTTTCTTCACCATCCCACAAATTCCCAGTCGTAGGAAAAAAGTAGGCTGTATTGTGTCTTGCGTAAATCTCTACCCCTTCTCTCCCAATTCCTCTTTACCTTGCTTCCTTCGCTGGCGGACGGAGCTCAAGTCGACACCTTGTTCAATGAAACGTAAGCTACCTGACAACTCTTTAACTTAGTTCTTGCTAATTTGGCTGAGTAATAAAAATACAAGTTGCACCTGTCGAGTCCACTTCAAGGACAAAGATAAACAAAGGATACTTTTGAGCGGCGCTTAAATGAGGTATGTGATGGCTGGTACACTTAGCGCATGCTTTATACATTCTAGGCTTGTCATTTTTCTGTCAGAATAATATGTTTTAGTCTTTAGTTTGGCCCACTCTTTTGTAACTCTCTTTGCTCAGTATCCTACCTTTTGCCTAATTGAGATGGTTAATTACAATGTGTCATATTTAGAGCAAACTAAATTCAGAAAATGCATATCACATATTTGTTGCGATAAATACATAATTATATTCATGTTCGTGTACTTTTACTCCTATTATGCAGGTGACACCAAGCTTTCATGAAAGTTTATTTTTATTTAAAATAATTTGTTTCCCTTTAACATAAATACTATTAACCTTACCTTGGTATTAGTGTAGTAAAATTTTTAAATCCTTGTCATTCCCCTTCTAGTCCCTATCTATTTCCCATTAAGTGCCTCTGTGTGTGAGAACGTGGGCGTGTGTGCATGCTCATTTTAGCGACGACAGGGAGTGGCAAGAAGTGGAATACCATCAACACACATTTCAAGTATTCAATACATACTTATTTAAGCAAAAAATGTATATTTTAGATGAATAGACAGGTTGCACCTGCCACAGTGCTGTAACGTTTCACATTTTAAAATATTTTTTATTGTGTACTTGCGAAGACTTACAAGTATGAGATATGGGGCATGGGATGTACAGCATATTGTCATTATACCAGTAGAAATAAACCTTGCATCATAAGCCAAAATGCCTATATATGAATATTCTGTAACTAGAGATGATGTTATTTTAACATGTGTGGAATCTACTTGTCAGGCTAATGGTAGGTGTCCACTTATGTGACACTCAAATGCTGGCTGTTCAACAGTGAAGTCACTTGAGCAAGGAGTGTCACATGTTTTTGAAGCACAGGTTTCAGGTATCAAGCTGTCATGTGCCTAAACAGGAGGTGATGCTACTCAATAAACGAATGGCAGCGTACTTAACATTGACAATAAACCAGTGGCAATGTATTGATTTATACATACACATCTTGTTGGGAAGTATGGAAAAGCCTGTTTGTCGATAAGTATTTCAGTGGGCTAATACAGAGATGTTTAGTGAAACAGTAAGACACTTTTTAACCTTGTCAACAAATCATGCACTTTTACATGGAGAAGTAGAATTGTTTTCAAATCTTTGAATGAAATAAATTTGTATTTGCATCTGAAAGAGCCCCGACCCCCATCCCCCGCCAAGCTTATTGTGGCCCCTGGATGTACTCATCACTATGGTCCCAGGATTCGACATCCACAATGCACTCCCTGATATATGACGAGAGGTGTGGTGAGCAGAGGAAGTGACATGCATGACCCGGCCAAGTGGGCTGTATGGAATGGTTATAGAGGCCAGGAGAAGGCTGTCCCCAATCGATATCTAGGAAAGAAAATAATTATGTATGTACAGTACTGGGCAAAAGGTTTAGGAACCTAAACGTCAAACTAAGGCCCTTTTGTTGGGTAGTGATTGTTTTGAATAAAATAAGTTATAAGTCATGAGTGGGTGTGGCCAATTTACTCATGCTAAGGGGTATTAGTTACCCAAATCTGGTGTGGGGTTGACCCTGTTTTGCCTCCGTCTGCGAGGGGTTATTTCAATTTGTGGCTGGTCTGTCAGAATCAACGAGTCTGGCCCTGACCTCTGTTTTTGCCCAGAGACTTGTCACTCACTGGATGCTTTTTATGCATCACACCAATTTCTGTACACTGGAAAGACTCTGAATGTGTGAAATTGCCAGGTTGGTAGCTTTTTCTGAGATCCAAAGTGACTTGTCATACGTTAATACCATTTCCATGTTTGTAGCCCCAGCAGAAATCAAATCCTGCAATGTTGGTTTCACAAATATCAACTCAAATATCTGAGCCACACCATTATCCTGATCTCTTCCAGTAGGAGAGACTGGAATCAAGGTTATCCTTCTCAACTGATTAAAATCTATACTTGAATGACTGGAATGTACCTTGTGAAATAAATGCCATTTCTTATGTTTAATTAACCCTGCACATTCATTTCTATTGCAAATGACAGGTGTCTAAATAGGTCATTGCGCCATCTTCGTGTTGTTGACTGAGGAAAGTAGACAGATTTGGTGTATTGTTGTGAGAGTTGCCAGTTTGCCATGACAGTCTCCTTTAAGCCCTTAAAGCGATCAGCTGCCCTGCATTTTTGCCTAATCCGCCTGTGGCACAGTCTACAATTATGTCAAGGCCCCCACCCTCCATCCATCTCCATGAGTCAGTCCATTTGGCTGGCGTGGCTAACTGCTACTGCTAAAGCTGAATGGCTAATGTCCATCCGTGATAATGTCCCTCAGCTGGTCCTTCTCCGTTGTACGGCCCTGCTGGTGGGGGACTGCTGAATCACACTTAAACTTCCTCCCTGCCCTTCCAACTGAAACACTCTCTGTGTGTCTTGCTGCACTCAGTGCACTCTACACTTATGGGCCACCATCTCACTCTCCCATAACCCCTTTCTTTGTCTTTCTCAGCCACTAACACCCCACGTTTTGCTTCCTGTCAGTCTGTGCCTGTGAGGAGGTATGGGTTGCCCCTAGAGATGGGCAGATGGAGTCATTTGAGGTAATGCCAGCCAGGATTGGAGGGTGGCGTGTTGGTGGGGTGGAACAAGGCTTGGGAGTGGAGAAATGGATGAAGGCAGAGTGACCGTGTTGATGGTGACTATCATTTCCATAAAAGAAGAGAAGTCATTGAGTAATTTCCTAAACATTTGTGCGCTTTGTATCCCTTCTATACTGTAAATAAAAATGTTGCACCAATGTTAAATATTAAATGCCTGTTATATTTGTTAAAGTGCCCTTTAATATAGAGCACATTGATCATTCAGTAAATGAAAACATGCTAAAGTGCCATAAGTCTATGAATAGGCTTGATGATTTCAAACCAAATTAATTCCAAAATGTCTTGAGGTTTCAACTATCCCTGTACTTCCCTACTTACATACTTATTACTAGCAATTTATTAAAGGTCAATCCTGTAACATGAACTGATATCTTGTTTTAATATGTAGAAAATGTTTTACAAGTTTGGGAAAAGGAATGCAATGCATATCAATGTTTTTTGCTTGGTTCATTATAGGACTGTGGAGGATTGAATGGAGGCTAATGAGGAATTCACCAAAAAGACTTAATTTTCCTAGACGCCAGAGCACAGACAATTAGAGAGGGATTTCAGGGGATATCAGAATTCTGCTCACACTTGAGAGCTCCCAAAGTCTGACTCATGCCAGCTGGATTATTCCAAGGACACAGACAGTCACTCTCTAACACATTCTAGTTGACTGAAACTAAAATACACTAAGCTCCTTCCTATCAACTCATAGACCTGGGTTCAAATACTATTTCAAATATCTATGCATACACTATACATGCCAAATCTTTCCAAATTTGTTTTTTAAATACATTACAATATTCTACTACTTGTTCTTTCATATATACTTCATTTTTCAAGATATCTAGACACGTGTTTAAAATTACCTAGATTTTAAAGAAGAAAGAGCTTGCCTAGTTAGGAATAGAGATATTGTGGACAGAAAGAAAGATTAGCATGTACCAGAGTGATTTCAAGTGAAAACTGTGACAGTGAAGAGAAAAGGAACTGCCTAAGATCCACAGCGTCACTTTAATTGTGAAATATATTGGAGGAGGTGTTATGGTTTGGGGATGTATGGCTGCTACTGGAACTGACTCACTTTTCTTCATCGATGATGTAACAGCTTAAAGCAGCAGTGAAATAAATGAAATCACAAGAAAATTTTAGACTAATGTCATAAATCTTGTTGAATTGATGGAAGGACACGGGCGCAGAGACGGTATGGAGGTAGTTATCCATGTTTTTAATGGACAGGAACAAAGTAACAAAGGAAACAAACTTACAAACTCAAAACAGACAATGACCGGGTTGTGTAGCCTACGGCTGCTAACCAAAATAAACCACACCACTGTGGTAAAACACTCAACATAAATAGGTTCCCCAA
>JACXGJ010003300.1:0-55121 GCA_016801105.1 Esox niger | reverse complement strand
AGGAGCGTGGTGTAGTCTGATTTAAGGGGATGGTAGGAGCGTGGTGTAGTCTGACTTAAGGGGATAGCGGGAGCGTGGTGTAGTCTGATTTAACCTGATAGGTCCGTTGCAAAAACAGTCAATTTCCGCCTATAATGATGCTTGTAGCTCATCACCTGAATACAGCAGAAACATATTTTGGGTTCCATTTGAAAGGAGACACTCTGTAGTTTGTAATAATCATGAATTAATGCTTGAAAGTATAACCCGATAGATGTAGCAGAAGATAAAACAAACAAAAAACATAACGTTTTTGTGTCTTTTTTATTTGTCTCATCATGTTTGAAATGCAGTGGGTAGGCCATGCATTGAGATGGAAGGCTGGAAACACTTAAAATATATTCCAATAAATGGCAGCAGACTATAAGCAAAGTTTTGGGCAGCTATATTGAATGACCATAGAGCTGCAAAATATTTTGTAAGAGGACTCCAAAGTGTCCTTTTCGATTGTCCCCAAATCTACCCAAGTGGACAAATTGGGCAAATGATTAAATTCCCAAGCAAACCACATAGATTATTCAAAAATAATCTCTGTTTGTAATAACAAATAAGGTTTACACACTACCAGAAATGGCATGCATGGTGGATCATTAGTTTCCCTTCATACAGGTAGTTCTCCTTCATATGCAGTGGATATAAAAATTCTACACACCCTGTTGATGTGATGTAAAAGAATGACATTTTTACTTGTGACCTAAAATGGGAACAATTCAATTGAAAAACAAACTAAAGGCTTCGAGGGGGGGAAATCAATACAACAACATGGCATTTTACCAGGGGTATGTAGACTTTTTATATCCCAGACTAAGGTCTGTTTTACAGCTGGACCGAAAACACGACGGAAAAAAACAGACAAAACAAGACGCCTGAAAAATAGCACAAGACCAAGAACATTTCTTTCAACCTGTATGTATATATATATATATATATATATATATATATATATATATATATATATATATATATATATATATATAAAAAACTTTTTATATGGGCTGTGTTGCTGAAATATATATTTGTGTGTTTATTTGTACTATAAGTGTATATTTTTTATATTTACATATTACAAAACTTACTACCCAAATAAAACATGTTTTAGGTGTATCCACGCATACACGTACATACATGTACACATACATAACTATAAATAACAATAATTTATTTTACTTACCGATCTAAAATGGGATCTTTTCATTCCAAGAACAATTCTCCCTCGCCAGAATCAAAACTTTGTTTACTAAGAGAATCCTCATCTAGCTCTTGGTCACTCTCTCGCTGAATCTCCTCCAAAATCTCCTCCAAGTTTGTGTACTAGGTCTTGTATTTCATTTTCCCACTTTTAGGAGCCATGTTCCAATTAGAAATGTTTAAAATGAATGGAAAACAACAAAAAGTAACTACTGTGTATTAGCAAAAATGTGCGCAACGAAAATGCTATTGCGCTCTCACGTCGAAATGAGCCAGGGGTGGGTGGTTGCACAGAGCTCTAGATCCCAGCCCTTTCATCCCACAGTGGAAATTCACACATCAGAAGAAAGGCCTGCTCATTGGCTTTCGAGCTAGCCAGGTTTCAAATTAATTTGTCATCATTGGAGGAAGGTAGTGTCATTCAAGTTTGTGTTGGTCCATCATATTGGTGCGTAAAGTGAGGTGCACAACTTTGGTTCAGTGAGGTATTGTGGAGCCAATTCGCTGTGTAGAATCTCGGCATGAGGCTAGTTAGCTTATTGAGTGTCTTATTATTACAGATATACCTAATTTGACGGGGATATACCTAATTTAAATATCATGAATAGTTTTGTTGTAAGTTGTTCGAGTCATATTTCATTCTGCGTCGCATGGATCCTTTTTGAGAAATTAAATGGATTTCACCAAGCAAAAAGAAGCTTCCTGTCCCCTCTGGGAACAAAGGAATTGGAAATCTGTGGAGATTCAGTAATGTAAGTAGAATGTTTTCCGTGATACACGAATGTATGAACCCCGGTGCCTACGGAAAAGTGTTTTGTTGTTGTTGACTATCGTGAAATGATTGCACAGTGTTTTGTTGTAGTAATAGCTATTTTAAATTGGTCATTGAAGTTAATTTATTGAGATCCTAAGCTTTCTGAAAATATAAGACATGCCTATACCAAAAAATATATATTTTACGACTCGTCGCAGTTTTTGTCACATTCCGCAAATTGAATCTTAACCGTCCCGTCTACGGGACGCCCAGACAGTACTTTAAGGGGATGGTAGGAGCGTGGTGTAGTCTGCGATCTGAGTGTTCAGAGTCTTTCAGCATCCTAAAGGAATAGGTATGATGATGAAACTTGGGAACTCCTCATTTTTATGCAGAGCAGGGCAAAATATTATATTGTGTCTCTGTTTGTTTGATTAAATACTATAGTACAAATAAATGGAAAAGTATTGGTTTTGTGCACAGAATATGCAGATGTTATGGTTGTATCAAGTTTGACTTATTAGAAACTTATAAACTTGTATCAAGTTTGACAATGCTGTAGAATTCCTTGAAACATTTACGGTATCAGGGTACTTGCGGAAATGAGATTTTAATCTACTAACCTTACTGGGAAATGTTCGTTAGCAGTGTATCTCTTCCCCTGCGGTGGTCTGTTTTCCTGGAGTTTCATCTGAAGAGGGTAGAGGGCCAGGGATGTTTGTGTAGGAAAGATGGTTTGTTCTTTCCTTAGGAAATGACTACTGTGATGGTAGAGGATCAAACTGACCATCCATAATCCACGCCATGTGTTGAACAGTATTCTGGTCATTCGGAGACCTCTCTGACAGATGGGGGTTATAAGGACTCTTGGCTCAACACAAAACTGTCCTGTCCCTCTTCTGATGAAGACATTGGCTTGGCTCTAAAACCCTGCTCCCGGATCCTCTTACATAGGGCCCTATGAATTCCGCGATGCCGAAAATGCTGATTGAATCGCCGAATTTGGTAATAAAAATGTATTCAATTGTACAATGTGGAATGTTGCAGAATTTGTTGCTGAAATTGATTTGAAAAAATCCAAAATAGGCCTTATTAGTGTTGTAACCTTAATTATTTTATAATTGTAAAATTACAGATGAGTAGGCCTAGAGAAATAATTCTGTTTATGATTTGGGTTGTTTTGAGGTGGGGGGTTGGTTGTGCGTGGGAGCTTTACAACACCTAACAACTTGGCTGTGACTTTGAGAAACATGTCAGAGATGCCATCTGAAATGCCTTAACCGGTGAATTCAAAGCTGAGCAATATCCCAAGGAGTTATGAGTCAGGAGATAAGCAGTTTTGCTAATTCTGTCAACATACTACTGAACATACTACACGTAAAAATATGTGATGACCACTTAATGTCTAAAGAACAAGGAAAAGCACCATGTTAGCCAGAGCATGCTTCTTCAATTGACCAGTACTTGTGCAGGCGCATCAGCAGATTCAGGACTAGATCCGTGGTCAGAATTTGTGTCTGTACAAAGAGTCTGACATCCTCTTGGAGAGCTAAGAAAGCTACGGCCATTTCTGGTGAAGCATTGCATAAAGGAAGTTGCGTTGCCCAAAAACGTGTGCAACCTTACTAAAACTCATCTACCTTGTGTGTTTGACCAAAATATGAACAGTCTAAAAAAAACATACGATTGCAAAAGCCTATATTTTCATACTGCAATGTGAATTATCAGCATGCAAAAAGTGATATTACAAACAAGCTATTGTGGTGAAATATAACAATACATAATGCCTGCGGCTTTCTGCCTTTCCGTCTAGCTCTAACTATCGATGTGTCTATATTATGTATAAATTTGAAACGTAAATAACTTGCCTTGAAAAAAGTTTTTGCACTGTTGTGTTACTTCCTTATAGATTTACTGTAATCATAGAATTGTTGAAGTTTTGTTCATTCACATTATTAGACACTCCTTCTGATGATAAAATTAGTGTGAATCGTAAAACACATCATTTGAAAAGGCTTTTATTAAGAGACGTTTTACTACATTACAGTAGGACTTGTTAGCGACAGGACCCTGGATAAGTGTTTTTTTTTCTAGATCTCCCAAAGCTCATGTTTATTCTGTGCTTGAGTCAGCCATATGCAAAAAAGATCTACTGTACTTTACTGTGAGATGTCTTATTAGAAATGGATGAGTGAAGGCATTGCACATTCCGTTTTCCAGGCATGTCTGCCTTAGTTCCAGTGATCACTGTTATTTCATGGTTATTTCATGTGATGTAGGCATTAGTTACTGTGTAATCCAATGAAACTATAAAGCAAGCTTCTGGGTCGTATTCCAGTATGCTATCAACAGCTCTAAGGAAGGTCGCTCCAGTTTACGTAGCTGCCAGTCTGCTTGTACCAGAACAATAAAATGACAGTTGAATACTGTGACATGCTGTCACAATGTGAAGTAGCCAGGACACAAAGCGCAGAGCGATTATTAGGCTTTACCTCACAGAAAAAAATGGCAGCAACCAATGACTTAACACTAGAACCACCAAATGCCTAAAAAATTGGCATTTGAGTTCATAATTAAAATAAAACTTCCATTTTAAAAGCTACACCCTGTTCCTTCAATGACTTTTCCTAAATTGGCGTATATAATTTTTTTTCCATAGTCAGAATTCTAAACTCACAAACTGAAAACTATTTCGAGACCATTTACCTGTTTATTAAATTCTTTTTTACACAGTTTTCTGACGTAATCTGCCACTTAGCATTGGTACCCAGGCATTATACAAACAAAATAGGCTACTCAACAATTCGAGATCAAATTGATAGCCCCACTAGAACTTACAGGATAGTCATGCAAAGACACCTTGTTCTTGTAGACTATTCATTTGGAGAAATGGACCTCGTCATTTTCTAATAGCTCCTCTTTGTTGTAAGGTTTTTATTTTTTATTTTTCCCCCTCGAAGATTTCAGTTTGTTTTTCAGTTGAATCGTTCACATTAAAAGGCACATTAATAGTGGAAAAAGTTCTGACGTGATTTACAAAAACCTGGCATTTTAACAGGGGGGTTTAGGCTTTTTATATCCACTGTGTATAGTTTAATAATGGCCCAGTATGGACTGATGCTCTGTCTGGATGGTGATACTGCGTGGACATTGTTTATGCTAATAGAGCCGATTCGTATGCTAATGACGCCAAATGTTGTTCGGCTCTGGTGGATACAGGGGGTCTGAAAGGCCTGGTGGTTCTAGTGTTAAAATAGACAAAGCATAAACAATAGCCCACAACAGTGGACACAGAGGTCATCTTAAATAGGTTCCCCAATTTGAGACAGCGCAGGTCAGCTGCCTCTAGATCAGGACCAACAAATTCAATACTGTCAGGTCCTGACAAATCCAAACTTCTCCCTTAAGACAGATTTTTGTGTTTTAGTAATTCCGGGCAACTTAATACATTTTTCCAAATACAATAATATTTCTCAGTTTCAACATTAGCTATTTTGTCTTTGTACTATTTTAAATTATACTGTGGGGCAAAAAAGTATTCAGTCAGCCACCAATTGTGCAAGTTCTCCCACTTTCATCACAGGTACACTTCAACTATGAGAAACAAAATGAGAAAAAAAAAGATTTTTGGCTCTCACAGACCTGTAACTTCTTCTTTAAGAGGCTCCTCTGTCCTCCACTCGTTACCTGTATTAATGGCACCTGTTTGAACTTGTTATAAGTATAAACTACACCTGTCCAGAACCTCAAACAGTCACACTCTATGGCCAAGACCAAAGAGCTGTCAAAGGACACCAGAAACAAAATTGTAGACCTGCACCAGGCTGGGAAGACTGAATCTGCAATAGGTAAGCAGCTTGGTGTGAAGAAATCAACTGTGGGAGTAATTATAAGAAAATGGAAGACATACAAGACCACTGATAATCTCCCTCGATCCAGGGCTCCACGCAAGATCTCAACCCGTGGGGTCAAAATAATCACAAGAACAGTGAGCAAAAATCCCAGAACCACACGGGGGACCTAGTAAATGACCTGCAGAGAGCCAGGACTAAAGAAACAAAGGCTACCATCAGTAACACACTACGCCGCCAGGGACTCAAATCCTGCAGTGCCAGACGTGTCCCCCTGCTTAAGCCAGTACATGTCCAGGCCCGTCTGAGGTTTGCTAGAGAGCATTTGGATGATCCAGAAGAGGATTGGGAGAATGTCATATGGTCAGATGAAACCAAAATAGAACTTTTTGGTAAAAACTCAACTCGTCATGTTTGGAGGAGAATGAATGCTGAGTTGCATCCAAAGAACACCATACCTACTGTGAAGCATGGGGGTGGAAACATCATGCTTTGGGGCTGTTTTTCTGCAAAGGGACCAGGACGACTGATCCGTGTAAAGGAAAGAATGAATGGGGCCATGTATCCTGAGATTTTTCATGTATCGTGAGAGTCTTTTGGCATGACAATGATCCCAAACAAACCGCCCGGGCAACGAAGGAGTGGCTTCGTAAGAACCATTTCAAGGTCCTGGAGTGGCCTAGCCAGTCACCAGATCTCAACCCCATAGAAAATCTTTTGAGGGAGTTGAAAGTCCGTGTTGCTCAGTGACAGCCCTAAAACATCACTGCTCTAGAGGAGATCTGCATGGAGGAATGGGCCAAAATACCAGCAACAGTGTGTGAAAACCTTGTGAAGACTTACAGAAAACGATAGACCTCTCATTGCCAACAAAGGGTATATAAGAAAGTATTGAGATTAACTTTTGTTATTGACCAAATACTTTTTTCCCACCATAATTTACCAATAAATTCATAAAAAAATCCTACAATGTGATTTTCTGGATTTTTTTTCTCATTTTGTCTCTCATAGTTGAAGTGTGCCTATGATGAAAATTACAGGCCTCTTATCTTTTTGTGGGAGAACTTGCTCAATTGGTGTCTGACTAAATATTTTTTTGCCCCACTAAAATATATATATATATATATTACTGTGTGCAGACCTCTTTGCGGTGTAGTTAGAACCTTGAGGATACGTTACTGTGTGCAGAACTCTTTCGTTAGAATCTGAGGGGTGGATTACTTTGTGAAGATCACCTTTGAACTTCATTACTTGTGTTTGTTTGGTTTGTGCTTTGGAGGACGCCCAAGTTTTAAAAAATATTTTATTTCTTCTCGAAGATCTAACTTTGACCAGGGCCTATGGGAAGGGCCCTTACGCCTCTCTCTTTTGTCTTCTCCCTTTCTCTTTTCCTTGCCATTAGGGAGTGATGAAGTGGAATCAATAGAATGATCCCCTCCATTATAGAAGGTGCAGCAAGCAGAGCAGCCTGTCAGTTTAAACCGCCAGTTTATCATGCTATAACAGTGACATGGATCACTGAAATGACAGCATTGGTGTTTACCTCTTGACTGTCACAGTGAGACGCTGATATATGTACTTAATAGTAATTAACTGTTTATAACCAAGGAGTTGATGCATTTGTTGGTACAATTTCATTGGCTAGAGGAGTTAACGTTCCAGTTCTTTAACAACTCTTTGTCCTCTCTAATAAACAGGCAAGTAAACGTGCACGGTCTTTGCCCATAGAGGGTAATGAAGTGGAATCAATAGACGAGACCTCTCCCCCAAAAGGTGTGAACAGAGCAGAGCTACCTGCCAATACGGATTGCAAGTGTGACATAATGTTGAGGAGAAATAGACCTGATATTTTGGCTTGCCACAGTAATTAATTTGACAGACAGAGGCACAGTTAACGTCTGTCTGTACTCCACCGAATCCTTTTAATTTGTTAACTACATTTACACATGGTCTTCCACATCTATAATGTTACTCGGTGATCTGGTTGCTAGTTGCAGTCAGGATTTACTTATTTATCACAGTGTTTCTCCCTTGCTTTAGCAATGTGAACCAATGTTTCCCATGCCAACTGGGATGTGGTTGAGGAGGCAGGACACAGGTGCAGGGGGAACAGAGGACTTTGATGACAGAAGTGAAATGTAACAGATCAGAACAATGCGCAAAGAGATGAAATCCAGTCAGTGACTGACAAGACACATGTGGGAACATGGACTTTAAACTGGGAACACTGGTGAGGGTAATGATGATGATAGACAAATGAGGGCAGCAATGACGATAAACAGGCGAGTGCAGTAATGACGTTAAAATTCATAGGTGGTGAGCATTAAAATTAGTTGGAATCCATTATACATCTGGTGAGTTTTTAATACTGTTGGCTTTGTAAAAAGACTGCATATGGTCGGTGGAAATATCAGTGTACTCATTTGAGGGAATTCCATTCATTTGACTATTTTACATATTGTAGAATTTACTTTCAAAGTTTGTCATTTCCTGTTTTACTTCTGGGTGAAGTAACAAGGCAATCTATGCTTCTCCAAACTGTTTTCCTTCAATTTCACCCATGTTTTGCTGTAACTAAGCTTGGAGTCTGTGGAATCTATTTAATGGTGTTTATCTCCTGCACACAGGTTTAATATCACAGACTAGTTTAAGCACAATCCTGATTGTTCCACATAATCAATGGCAAAACCAACTAACTGTTGGTCGTAAATCAGATCATTCTTAGTGCACTGTGACAGATTCTCAAAATGTTATCTGTTTTCTTGTAGAGGGTACGAAGCACTGAAAACCCTACAAAAATGGTATGACGGGGGAATGTTTTTTGTCTAATGGAACTGGAGATATCTAATCTGGTTCAGTGTCAGTCAGACTTCACTGCTTTGCCAAGTTTTTTGGGGTTGATGCTTTTCTATTTTAAGCATTGTATTATTTTTTACTGAGTATCAGGCCAGTCATAGAATCAGGAAGAGATGCTGACATCTTGACTTTTCCAAGTTAAGATCTGCTTGATATAGAGTTTTATCTGTGGATGTCAGGATTAAATGCAGCTGTGCTTTAGTGATATAATTTTTCTGTGCAGACATGGAGTGATTTATTTTTGTTGATTTTGCCAAGTTCAGATCATGTCTACTGCACGTTGTTGCATAATGATTCTGTTGGTACATTACATCTAACGCTGCGTGTTCCTGTATTTCTCTCCAGTCGTTGACTCGTGAACGGGTCACATTGTCTAATTCCGCTGTTCTGTTGCAGGTGAACCAGGAGAATGTGGTGAAGGTGGGCCACAAACAGGTGGTCAATACGATCCGACATGGTGGCAACCGGCTCATCATCAAAGTGGTGACAGTTAGCAGGAATCTGGACCCTGACGACACTGCCAGGAAGAAACGTAAGCCTCATATCAACTTCCATGGTGTTGCCTAGCACCAGAAAGCCCTGCCTCAACGTTGATGACTAGGCTTGAATAAACAGCCAGGGTCTTTTCTTGCTGTCGCTATTTGATTAGTTTCAACTTTTTTTTTGAACAGTTAGAGTACATTACAACGAAATGCAGTTAGCATCTAACCAGAAGTGCAAAGTGAGGGCAGAAAATGTACAAGTATAGTATATGTATATTGAAAGTGGAAGGTATTGATGTACAGTGAAGGCAAATGCAGTACAAATAGCAATACTAAATGTGCAATTTAGGCAAATAAAAGAGTGTGGCACAGCCAGAAGAGGACTGGTCGCCCCACTGAACCTGGATCTTCTAAGTTTCTTCCTACATTTGGGCCCCACTTAGGGGGTTTTTCCCAGCCACTGTGCTTAAACATTATTGTTGCTTGCTCCTTGGGGTTTCAGGCTGGGTGTTTTTTTAAAGCACTTTGTGAGTATTACGCATAGTGTATGTTAAAAGTGGGATAGCAATTGTTCGGGTTCAAATAGCAATTTCTTATTGACATTCAAGATGTGCACATGAGGCAAATGAAGGAGTATTGTAGTAGGGTAGCATGAGGAACCATGATGCAGAGATAACAGCACTAAGGTCCTCGAGGTAGACGTGTGTAATAACTGTATAAATGCAAGCACAATGGCAATTCTACATGTGCAAAGAGGCTAATTGAATGTACAAGATGCATGTGCAGTGGAAATGCAGAGATAGCCGCAGTGAGGTTCCCGAGGTAGAGTCGTACCTGCAACCATGAAAACATCCATCATCAGGCTTTGCAAGTCAGTGTCAGAGTAGTACAAGGGAGTAGTGCAACATGGTCCCTGAGAGGTGGGGGTGGTGGTAAGTGATAGGACAGAGTTCAGAGTTCTCAGGGTCACAGAGTTCAGAAGGGTTACAGTAGATGGAAAGAAACTGCTCCTGAGCCTGCTGGTGTAAGAATTGAGACCTGTACCACCTGCCTGATGGTAGGAGGCCTAACAGTTTGTGGCCTGGATATGAACGGTCCCTGATTATCCCGCACGCCCTGCATAGACAGTTTGCGCTGGAGGTCTGCGATGGCTGGAAGTTGGGCACCAGTGATGTGCTGGGCGGTTTTCACCACCCATTGCAGGGCCTTCCGGTCGGCTACAGAGGCGCTGATGTAGCGCAGTTTGTCAGAATGCTCTCGACTGTGCAGCAGTAAATGTTCACAAGGATCTTGGCGGACAGGAAGGCTTTCTTCAGCCTCCTCATAAAGTTCAGGCACTGCTTTGCCTTTCTAACCAGGGCTGAACCCTAACCCTAACCTCAGAGATGTGGACACCCAGAAACCTGACGCTGGACACACTATCCACCTTAGTACCCTCGATGAGGACTGGGGCGTACATCTGAACGTGGTTTCAAATACTATTTTAAATGGTTGGGAATAAATTGTCTTTGTTTGGTTGAGTATGTTATGCCTTGCTAAATGAGCCCATTAAATAGGTCAAGAAATACAAGTGCTGCCCTTCAGGTAGGCTGGAACAAATGTTTATAAAAGATTAAAGATTGTAAATGGTGTTCAATCCCAAGTCTGTTTAACACCCTCTTGGCCCAGCCTCTTGCTGTAGTACTGCACTTTATGTGGATGCTTGAAGCTGACTGCCCAGAAGAGCATTGACCACACTGCAGTGTTCCATGACTCTGCTGATTTTCAGCCTTGAAGCTGATACAGTGGTTTTACAATCGGGGCCATGAAAAAAATGTACCCGTACTGCAGCACATTTTGAAGTGGATGACAAGTGCTGATCTAAAAAGGGATTCATAAAATAAATTTGATTGATTGAAATTTGATGTAAGACTAGTATCTGCACTGTCTGGAGCATATTATAGTAACACTCAGTGGCCAGAAGGTACACTAATCTAATACTGTGTCGGACCTCCTTTGCCTCCAGATCAACGTGAATTATTCTAGGCCTGGATTCTACCATCTGTCTTTTCACAAGGATGTTGGCTAATAGTGATGCAATGACAGTTGTAAGACAAGACATCTGTACATTCAGGCTGCTAGCGGCATATTTTCTATCATCCCAGTGACGTTCTACTGAGTTGATGTCTGGTGCTGGGCAGGCGTCTCAGGCAATAATAGTGTCACGCCCACTAGAGCCGCATAATATAGTTTTTTGCAGTTAAAAGTGGTCACTTAGATCACTCAAAGTTACCTCATACAATCTTTAAACATAAAGTAACTGGAATCCCTGTCTGCCGCTTAATATAGCAAGATAATCCTGTTGTGGAGTGACTCCATATAATGTCATGAACTGAGGGTATGTCAAGGAAAAAGTGTATCATGAAATGGGGAGAACAATTGTGTAAGAAACAACGAAGGACAGGATTTTGCTTTTTTCTGATCTAAATCTCTTAACACACATGGATAACGTACTCCATTGAAGTTCTGGTCATTATGCAGAAGACATCAGCTCTGACCGAGGTTAACAGCAAACTGGCTGCCACGTGATTCACTGTCTCAAGGCAGGATCGGTTTCTGTGGATGGGGTGGTATATCTAAAACGCTCCACTGAGTGTGTATTTCTCATATTTTGTGAGACTAATCTTCTGGATTGAGAAGTGAGGTTGTCACATTATCAATGAACCATTGCGGTGGCACACCTTTCTTAAAAACATAAGCATTTGAAATAGCTTTTTTACATCTCCAACTGTATAGTTCACGCCCGGGCCTATGGTACTGGCGCACACCAACGTCTTGGGTAACGGGGTCAGTCCTCTTTATTCTGTCAGTGCGTTCCTCACCCTTGAATGCGCCCTCCTGTGTGTTCCGTGTTGTTGCAGTACCCACACCTCCACGCAGAGCGCCGTCCGCTGCCCTGTCCATGGCCATGCGCTCCAAATCCATGACCTCGGAGCTGGAGGAGCTGGGTAAGTGTTCTCAAAGCGGCAATGCCTGTGAGGTAGCAATGAGTCGTTAAATGCATTTCGAATCCTCCTGGATTTCTCACTAAAGGAATCCTCGCTGTGTATTTCTTCAGTGATTTTATTATTTTGAGAAAAAAATATGAAAATGTTTTGCTTGTAATGGTGTCCTGATTATTATTATTTATTTTTTTATCCCTGCCACAACAGTGGATAAAGGTATCGGTAAAGTAGCTCTTGTTCAGTAACAGCCGGATGCATCTCACTGTCTTAAAATCTTTTTTTTTCTCAAATAGTTCTATGTTAATTTCAATCACTTAATTGTTTACTCTTTTTTGAGAGGGTTAGGGTTAGTTAATTATGTACATTAATTATGTACTTTGCAAAATGGCTCAGAGGTGTTCAGGTCTTTATCTGTTTGATCTGAACAGTACTGGAGAGGAAACATTTTAATGACAGTGCAGTGAATTATCTAATGATAAAGAACTCATTAGCAAGCATGACTGATCATTTTTAACTACTTTGAACCTTAATATTCCACCCTGTATCATCATAAATCCACACTGATAAGCTTTTGTTTACACTTCATTTACTTATTGTTGAGTTTATTAGTTGATTGATTTAACTGAGCGAAGTCAACTTATGTCTCAATTTGGTTTAATTTACCACATTTGAAGACAAGAAAAAGGTTGAGGATCCATACAACAGCATGTTGTGAATTTAACTCACCTTTGAAAAAAAGCTTTTTTTAATCATTTTTGAATATTTAACCCACTTGTTTCTCATAGCTGTTCTTCAGCTGATGTCCGAAAGAGCATACTTTGAAAAATGTGCATGTTTGGAAGCTATTACTGTATACATGCATACAGTACACCTTTTAACTAAAGTAAATCTTGGCCTACGTTAGTCAAAGTTGTGGTTATTAGTGGTCTTTAACTTATGAAATTTAAAATGACATTCTACTACTTTTTTGCATACCTTATATTTATGTCATTATCTAGTTTATATACCTCTCAAAATATTCACCCCCTTGGACTTTGAACATGAAACCAAAATAGATTTGATCAGGATGTTTGCCACTAATCTCAAAGAAAATTTGTTAAAGGCACATTTTACAGCAATTGCATACATGAGTGTATTTGGATAAGTCTCTCTGTGATTTTTGTGTTTTGAGTGCAACATTGTCAGTTGCACTCCTACTGTAATTAAGTGCAAGGGGATGAATACTTTTAAGAAGCACTGGCGATAAGGTTGGGTCCGGAATTAATTGGAAACTGACACAAGTTTTGTTATTGTTCAAGTTACAAAATATATTCAAGTGACAGTTAAGTAATGACTAATCTTAAAGTGCAGTCTCACAGATTTAATTTGAGTGTATTCACATCCAAATTGGAGGAAGGGTTTAGGAATTACAGCTCTTTAATATGTAGCAATTGGACAATTGACTCAAGCTGTTTCATCGACAGGTTTCATCGTTATTTCTTCATCAATTAAGCAGGTAAAAGTTCTAGAGTTGATTCCAAGTGTGGCATTCACATTTGGGGAGCTGTTGCAGTGGTCCCACAACATGCGGTTAAAGGAGTTCTCAATGCAAGTTAAACAGGCCATAGGAACATTAGGAGTGGCCAAATCAACACTTTGGTACATTCTGAGAAAAAAAGGATACACTGGTGAGCTCTGCAACACAAAAGACCTGGACATCCACTGAAGACAACAGTGGTGGATGATTGTAGGACACTTTCCATGGTAAATAAAAACCCCTTCATAACATCCAGCCAAATAAAGAACACTCTCCAGGAGATATACCATTGTCCAAGTCTACCATAAAGAGAAGACTTCACAAGAGCAAATGCCAAGGGTTCACCACAAGGTGCAAACCATTCATAAGCCTCAAGAATAGAATGGCCAGATTAGACTTTGCCAATAAATATCTAAAAAAGACAGACCGGTTCTGGAAGAGCATACTTTGGACAGATGAAACTAAAAACAACCTGTACCAGAATGATGGGGATAAAAAGTATGGAGAAGGCTTGGTTTGGCTCATGATCCGAAGCATAAAACATCTTTAAATCATGGTGGATGCGGTGTGATGGCATGAACATGCATGGCTTCCAGTGGCACTGGGTCACTAGTATTTATAGATGATGTGACAGAAGACAGAAGCAGCTGGATGAATTCTGAAGTATATGTGGATATATTGTCTACTCAAATTAAGCGAAGTTGATTGGAGGGTGCTTCACTTTCCAGATGAACAATAACTCAAAACATACTGCAAAAGCAACCCAGGAGTTTTTTAAGCGAAAAAGTGGACTATTCTGCAATGGACAAGTCAATCACCTGATCTCAACCCAATCGAGCACTTGTTGAATATAAAAAGTATTCTAGTTGAAAGTCCCAAGAACAAAACACTACAGATAGACATCTGCAGCAAAGACCTGCCAAAGCATCACAAAGGAGGAAAACCAGTATTTGCTTATGTCCATGCATTCCAGACTATTTCCAAATATTTCCAGACCTAACTGTATCTACAGTGCCTCTCAAAAGCATTCATTTATATTTAATATATATATATATTTATGTGTGTGTGTATGTATGTACCTTTACTGAGACACTTATTTGTCACCCGTCTGTAGTTCAGGAGTTTATTTACTTGTACATATGTACACATGCTATACAGTATATTTGTTAATTATTGTACAACCCCATTTCCCAAAAAGATGTGAAGCTGCTTAAAATGCTAATAAAAACAAAACGCAATTATGTTTTTAATTGAAAATAGGAACAAAGACAAAAATTAAATGTAGAAACTGAGAAATGTTATTGTTTTTGGAAAATGCATGTCCATTTTGATACCAGCAACACATTTCAAAACGGTTGGGACAGGGGCATGTTTACCACTGTGTTGCATCTCCTCTTCTTTTAACTACACTCTGTAAGCGTTTGGGAACTGAGGAAACCAATTGCTGTAGTTTTGAAAGTCAAATATTTTCCCATTCTTGCTTGATATAAAATTTCAGCTGCTCAACAGTTTGGGGTTTCCTTTGTGACATATTTCATTTCATAATGTTCAAAATGTTCACAATGCGTGACAGATCTGGACTGCAGGCAGGCCAGTTTAGCACCTGGACTCATTTGCTACGGAGCCGTTCCATTGTGGTTCATGCAGAATGTGGTTTGGCATTGACTTGATGAAATAAGCAAGGCCTTCCCTGAAAGACATAATATGGATGGCAGCGTAAGATGCTCCAACTACCTTTATTGTTCAGCATTAATGGTACCTTCAAAGATGTAATGCATCCCCATACCATCATGAATGCTGGATTTTGAACTTCGCACTGATAACAAGCCGCATGGTCCTTGTCCTCTCTAGTCCGGAGGTTGCGGGGTCCATGACTTTCAAAAATCGTTTCAAATTTTGATTTGTCAGACCATAAGACAGGTTTCCAATTTACCACAGTCCTTAAATGAGCGCAGGCCCAGAGTAGGCGGTGACGTTTCTGGATCTTGTTTATATATGGTTTCTTCTTGTTATAGCAGAGTTTTAACTTGCATTTGTGGATGCAGCGAAAGACTGTGGTCACAGACAATGGTTTTCGGGAAGTGTTCTTGAGCCCATGCTGTGATTTCCACTACAGAATCGTGTCTGATTTTAATGCAGTGCCGTCTGATGGCCCGAAGATCACGGCCATCCAATATCAGTTTTCGGGCTTGTCCCTTGCGTTCAGAGATTTCTCCGGATTCTCGGAATCTTTTAATGTTATGTAGATGATGAGATTCACATTTACGGTGAGAAATGTTATTATTATATTGTTGCACTCTTTGCCTGTGCAGTCTTTCAGAGTGGTGATCCCCTCCTGATATTTTCTTCTGAAAGTCTCATCCGCCCCGGGATGCTCGTTATACCCAATCATGTTCCTGACCTGTTGCCAATTAGCCTAATTCGTTTTGAGATGTTTCACCAGGTTTTTTTAGCATTAGACAACTTTTCCAGTCATTTCGTGCCTCTGTTCCAGCTTTTTTGCAGCGTGTTGTAATTTTCTTTACATTTTACACAGATTCCCAACTTATTTGGAAACAGGGTTGTAAATAAATGTTACTTATTATTTATAACCGTTACCAATATTGCTAGTATCTATTTAGTTGTTATTTATTTATGTATTACTTATTCCCTTTTCTTAGCCACATTAAGGAAAAAGACAGTTGGTAAGTAAGACTATAAGGCATGCTGATACAGTGTTTTATATGTCCATATAATCTGCAAAATAATTTGTGCTTCTTTTACTTACTCTCATATTCCGTCTTTTTTCATGATTGTTTTTCTATTACAAACTTCAAAGTATATTGTTCACTCACTTTATCCTTACATACACTTCTTCACTAGTCTGGGACTGTTGAGGGCTGAGGTTATAAAGAGTGTTAGATATCTTGCGGTTGTAACCTTAACCGTACCAAGGACATTAAGAACATAAGGAAATGCCCATTCTGAACTAGAACATTTTTAAAGACATGTTAGCGTATGTTTCAGTGTTGAGTGCACACTTCAGTTCAGTGTAAGTGCAATGCTGTTCCCTTGTATTATTCATCACTCTGCCCTCTTTTAAACACTGTTATGCAAGATCAGGAATAAATAAAAAAAGAACAGCCCAACGTCCTAAACGGCACAGGATTTCTCATATTGCATCACTTGGACCCTCGTTAAAAGGAGGGCACTATCAACTGGATCTTTTAGCACAGATTTCGATCCTTCCAAAATGGTTGTACTCTTCTCTCTGATAAGGTTTGATATTTGATACACCTTTTTGGCATAGATAATGCACAACAGTCAGCTTCACATTTCAAAGGGGAGATGGCTACCTCCTCAGAATACACCCAGAGACCTAACTTTAAGGGCACCACACAGTTATACAACAGACCCACTACAGGCTGAAATAGTCACATACTCATACAGAAACAAGGTTGCCATGGAAATTATGCTGCATAGAGTACAGTGTGTTGTCCAATATAGCAGCACAGCATTCTACCTGCAAAAGAAATACACTCTACATTCCTACAGACGCCTTCTTTTAGACACCTTTAAGTATATAATCCCATTCTGTGTTTACTTCTCTCCAGAACACTGTAGATGTGCAGGGATGCTTCTAGAGCTGTAGAATGTCTGGTGACACCAGACACTGATATATCCTAGAATAAATGGCTTTATCAATCCACAAGGGTTCCTTACTGCTATAAATACTGCAATGTGACTGTAGCCAGCGGATGTGACAGGGAGAGAGAGAAGAGAGGCAGATGTAGCTATAGGATGAGGGATTGGGTAAGTGGTGGCTGGATTAAAGAGGGACATTTCTTCATCTTTCCAATACTATACACACATACATGTTTGCCAACTTAGTATGCAGTGAGAGGGGATAGCATAATATACACAGACGCTATAAAGGAAGGTTTAATACTTATTATTTGCTATGCATTCTAACCATGCTGTGTCCATATCAGTCAATCATGATAGAAAACACAACTGTCTGTCTGTGAAAACTGTTCACAGGTTTTTGACGGTGGTGTGGTTGGTTCATGTGCTCAGACTAACTCGAAAACCTGTGGGGTTGGATGTCTGTCCGTGTGTCTCAACTCTTCCATTCCTTCTCTTCCATTCCTGTTGTAGATGATCAGACTTCAGATAATGACAGTCTAAAGAAGAGGATTGTTTTCTCAGTCACTCTAAGTAATCGTCCCAGCCCGTGCATGGGAGCGCCCCCTCCGGAAAATCAATACAAACGCTGGCATGTTGTTGTGCATTGGCCGCTGAACCATGAACCTGGTCCCAGATCTTTTTGTGCCATCTTGCCAACTTCTTGTCACTCATAAAGTCCAAGAATTTGGGAAAAGAGGTCAAACAGAGTGGTGCCCAGGATGGCTAAACCATAGAACAAAAATAAAGAGCTTGCTAAACTAAACTGCTAAACTTAAAAGGGCTTTCTAAAATACTTCTGGTGGATTTATTGATTGAATGCTTGCACGGCTTGGACTTTGAACAATGTCAGTGTAACTATTTCTGTTCTCGTTTCTTTTTCTTTTATGCTCGGTTTGATTTCAATTCTGACCGGATTGTCATTGCCTGAGATGGTGGTACATTTTTGCTTGGAGACAGACGTAGAATATGGGTTAGAGTGTCCTGTAATCAAAGTGGGGTGTCGTCTGTCTTTGTGTTCCAGATAAAGTGGACGAAAACACACCTCCTCAGAAGCCTGTGTGGGATAACTCCAGTGCTGACATAAGGGTAGCTACCACGGTCAAATCACGACCTAACAGCAGATGTTTTGCCATGAGCCCAGAGATAAATGTAAGTATAAGAAGAATATAATCCTTTCCATGTGCTGCAAAAAATGCTTTGTAAATTATATTACAAAATTCTAATTGGTTCTTTCTAGAATTGCTGAGGAGATGTATTTTTTTCACACATGTATTGTAAACATTGGTAATTTGTAGCCTACATTATGTAAGTGAGCTAAGTAGGTGCACTTAACATCTGCCAGTGTAGTGTGAAAATGTAGCATGGAACACGGAACATTCTTAAAACAGAGTTCGGTAGTCAAATTCTGACACAACAACAAAAAAGCCTGATATGTAGAAAACAAGAAAGTTAGGCTTGTTCAGATTTGTTGGTGTGCTTTAAACTAGTCATGTAACTCATTTTCTGAATATTCTGTCTTGTTACTGCCAAGATTGTCTCGCTGTACTCGCAGATATTTTTTTTTCTTCAAGTACTGTGTTATTTTTGAGGAAGAATTTTTTGCAGTGTGTCTACTGCACTTCATGTGTGGTTGGTTGTGTGACAGATATACTGTGTAGCAACTGCATAACACTGGAACATTTCCAAAACTTAAGAAATGTTCAGTTGGACTATCCCCAAAATTAGCAGTTGGATTCTTCCCAAAATCAGCTGGGACTGGGAATCTGAAATTATTGCTATATTCTAGCTGCTAATAGAACCGTGTGATTGGCTTGCTCGGTTAGGTGCCGAGCTTGGCCAGGTGGGGTTGTTATTTTTTGTTCATCTCGTTCACAAAGTTCTCTGCGGCTGAACAAACCACACAGTGGACATCTGAAAAGGAAATGCATCAAAAAAAATATTATATGAACCAGAAGTCAGTCCACATGCTCACTGCTCTTTTTGTCTTGTAGTCCATGTGTGAAAGCCAGAACATGTCGATGCAGACTCAGAACCAGCCCCAGCCCAGGGAGCCAGGCAGTCCCAGAGGAGGAGGACCTCACCTGGGGGTGCCAAACCGACAGGGGACCATGAGGAGACAGAAGTCCATAGGAACATCCGGTATCTTCATGTTGTCGCACCCACTTGATGATTTACATATCGTTAATGCCTTTGGTGTCCCTGTGACTGTAAGTTTTCCACTCAGGAATAACAGAAGAGGAGACTCCTCAGTTCCTGACCCCTCCCATGTTGAAGTTCACCAGGAGCCTCTCCATGCCCGACACTTCTGAGGATATCCCGCCACCGCCTGCCGTCTCCCCTCCATCTCCCCCTTACAACAATGTCCCCAACCCCCAGGGCCGGGGCTATGGTACCATCAGACACACGGCTCCAAAAGGCACCGCCCCAGAGCGAGGGGGAGATCCTAACACAGGCGTCAGGGACGGCTGGAGGGAACAGGGGGGAATGTACTATGAAGAGACCCAGTCAGAGCAGTACCAATCTGAGAACAACCACCACCACCACCACCAGGGTAGCCACAGCCCAGGCCAAGGCCTCACAGCCCAGCAGAGCTTCCTGAACCGCAGAGCCCAGATCCCTGAGAACCCCTACTCAGACCTGGGGAAGACCAGCAACCTTGGGCTGTTTGCCCCCAACAAGCCACAGAGGCGAAAGGGCATGTTGGTGAAGCAGCACAAGATCGAAGACAGTCCGGAGAAGACCTGCATCAAAATCCCAACCATTATCATCAAGGAGCCCTCTACTTCTAGCAGCGGGAAGAGCAGCCAGGGCAGCAGTATGGAGATAGAGACTGGATCCCACGACCACCCGGGGCAGCTCCTGCCCGAAGACGGACATAACCCAAGCAGTCCCTTTGCCACGGCCATGGCTGGAGCCGTGCGGGAGCGCGAGAGGAGGATTGTGGGGTCTCACCGGAACTACGTGCCGGACCAGGGCTGCGAAGATTCGCCTCCCGCCCCGCGCCTCCGCCATTCCAAGTCCATCGACGAGGGGATGTTCAGCAGCGACGAGCGTCTGCGGCGCATCCTGGCGCCCCCTGCCTCGCTCCTCAGCATTCCCAGGGGGGGAGGCAACGTGACGGACTTCAACAGCCCCGAGCCCACCATGGTGAGGGAACCACTTCACACACGCACCGGTCACCACAGCCCAGTCAGTCTGCCGGCCAAGACTTACAGCTCCGGAAGCGGGCACTATGTACACCCAGTCACCGGGAAACCCCTAGACCCCAGTTCCCCCCTGGCTCTTGCCCTGGCTGCACGGGACCGGGCCATGAGGGAGCAGTCCCAGCCTCTCCCATTGAAAACCGAGCCGCCCAAACCTGACCTGAATAAGCCTCTGTTCATCGACACCAAGCTGAGGACGGGTGTGGATGCAAGTTTCTCCTCGACGGCTACCATGGGTCGGCCGGGCCGGGCCGGGCTGCGAAGGCAGATGACCGAGGCCAAGTATGAGACAGAGTCTAAATATGACCACCCCCTGGCCAAAGATAAGGACAAGAGTGTAGCACGGCCTCAGAGAGAGGAGGAGAAAAAGAACATGTTGATAGACATTGTGGATACGTCCCAGCAGAAGTCGGCTGGGCTGTTGATGGTCCACACGACGGATGGGGCAAGGACTGAGGAGAACAGCTTGTCTGAGGGAGATAGGGACGGGGCGGTGAGCCCAGACAGTACCCCTAGTGAGCTGCGGGACCCCAACCAGCCGACCACCCCCAAAATGACTTCCCCTAACTCCCAGAATCCCCACTCTATGGGCCCTGGACCCAGAAGCAAAACCATGATCACCATCACGTCAGTAGAAGAGCCAGTCAAACTGCCCTTCGCCATTCCCCCTCCGCCATGCATACCCTCTGTAGACATCGACGACGAGTTGTTCTCTGATCCGTTGCCGCCCCCGCTGGAGTTCGCCAATAGCTTCGACATCCCTGAGGAGCAGAAGGGGGTGATCGCAGAGCTCCTGAGACAGCAGCGGAACGCCGGCAGGGCCCCGTCTTCTTTGGCTCCCTTCTACCCCCATCTGGGCAACAGCCCGGGCCACCCAGACCAGGTCCCAATCAAACGGTCAGCAGTGCTCACCAACTGCATGCCGCCCAGCTTCCCCCCTGGCCCGCTGGAGAGCTACGAACCAGTCAGCGACTCCGGCATCGACGCGGGTCCGGACAGCCGCAGCAGCGGAGAGCCCCAGCCGGAGACTACAAGCACCGTGTCCACCGTGTCTAGTATCTCCACGCTGTCGTCGGAAGGCGGCGAGGCCCCGGACAACACATGTACAGTCTATGCAGACGGACAGGCTTTCCTGGTGGACCGGACCTTGAAGCCGAGAGCCAGGCAGCCTGCCGCCAATAAGATTAATGCACTTTACAAGGACCCCGCCTTGGCAGAGAGGGAGGAGAGCCTGAGAACTTTTGGAGCGCCCTCCTCGGTTCCGCCCCCACCGCCTGGGGCGGGGGGCGTTCACTCCGAGCCACCCAGGACGCCAACGCAGAGGACCTCGAAGTTGTGGGGAGACATGTCTGGCTGTACCCCCCAGGACATGCAGAGCAAGGACAGGACGCCAAAACCAGGAGACGGGATAGACACCTCCTCCTCAGGATGTAGGACAGTTTTTGGATCGAGGTAACTCTTTGTACTCGATAACTGATACATTTAAAAGATGCGGTTGTTTGTTTATGCCTCTGTGTTTGTGTATTCATGCCTGTGTACTTATGTGTGGTGGTTTGTGTGTGTGTTTGCCTGTGCATGCCCGCACACATGCATGCATTTGTACCTGGTTTGTGTGCTCATTTTTGTGCTTGTGCGTGTGTGTGTGTGTGTGTTCTGCCCGGAGAGCAGAATGAGTTGCCTAGCAACGTAATAATGAGAGCAGCAGCCTTGAGGAGTAGATGAGCAACAACGTCACGTCAGTCTGATTATCATAGAGACTTAACCACAGTGTTCTCCTTGGAATGAAGGGGTGAGCTGTGTGTCACTGTTTGGCACTAGCAGCACCGTTCAAAATAGCACAGGGCCTGGGTCCCGACTGGCACTCTGTTGTTCCCTCACAAGCCTCAGCACACCCCCCTTCAAGCCAAAACCGTCTCCTGGACTCCAACATGCTCACAGTCTAATGAATATATTCCCTACATGCAGTAAGAAGAAGAATTTCAGTGTTAGAATACAAGGAATGACAACTGATATTTAAAGTAATATTTTAGCCTTTTTAATTCGTTACTGTAGACTCTGTGAAAATAAAATTCCAAGAATTCCAAAGATAAATCCACACAAAGCGTACCTGCGTGTATAACCTGTTAACCAACCCTCAGTCAATTCAACCAACCCACAGTCAATTCAACCAACCCACAGTCAATTCAACCAACCCTCAGTCAATTCAACCAACTCTGGTTACATTCGACCAGCCCTCAGTCAATTCCACCAACCCTCAGTCAATTCCACCAACCCTCAGTCAATTCCACCAACCCTCAGTCAATTCAACCAACCCTCAGTCAATTCAACCAACCCTCAGTCAATTCAACCAACCCTCAGTCAATTCAACCAACCCTTAGGTTGGGAAAGGCAAATCAACAGAGTACCTTGTTACTGTAGTTTAATCTCCACTTCATCCCCCTACCATTCAGCCCAGATTACAACATCCTTGTAGACTAGAGAATGAATGTACACATTCAGGCTTAAATCAGTCAGTCTTGGCTATGGAGTGTTGTCTGTGTGGGATGTCTGATTGAAGAATTTCACTTAGTGTTTCGCTTTTGCCTGTTTGAATCCCTCTTTTTTGAGTATTTGTTACCAGCCTTCATCATCTTGCATGCGTGCCTGTGTGTGTGTGTGTGTGTGTGTGTTTACTGTGTGTAAATAGAACATATCTGTTCTGTACAGTAGGCTAAATAAGCTGGCATGGCATTTCTTCTAGACACGGTGCGTTCCTCTGAACAGCAGTCCCTAGTGAGGGCTTCTAACTCATTATGGAAAGCTGTGGTTACTTACAGAGCAGACCAGTAGAGGCTAAGCTAAAAATGCTTGGCTGAGTATACTAATACGTGAATATAGTTAAACCCTTGCCAACATTATCCTGAAAGCTGAATATACTGCAGTGCACCTCTCTGTCGGATATGATCTGAATGAGGTATTGAGTGGACCTCACTCAGCCTGATACGTGGTGAGTGGATCCACGGAGACACATCGTAGACATCTTCTGACATGTTCAAACAAATGGCTGTCTCTTCATGTGGGACAAAAACAATCTCTGTTTGTATGTAGAGTGAAATCATTGCTTCCATCTTACAAAGGTGTGTTTTTTTCACTGACATCCCATAGTGTACTTCCCTCTCCTCTGACTTGCATGCACGCACGCACACAATGCACACACGTACGTACACAGTCGAGGGCTTACGCACACACTCCTCAGCACTTCCAGTCTGCCGTTGTGTAGGAATGCATGTAGGCTAGGGAAACACTGGCTGTCTGCCTCTTATGATCCAGTGGGCAGGTGGACCGCTCCCGATCGTGTTCATCGTAAAAGACGAGACGACCCAGTGTCCGCCTGTTAGCGTCCCGGTCAGTGCAGTCAGGGAGGAATGTCTTTGCTGTGCTGCTTTGCATTCATGTGTAATTGCAGAATAATTTGCCTTGTTTGTCAGGATGACTCAGTGTCTTTGAGCTGATTATTCTCTGGTAAACAGCTCCCTCTCCTCCTCTAACCCGGTGTGTTCTGTACCTTCTGCAGAGGTCCAGACGGCGGGTCCCTTGCCTCAGGAACACAGCGGAATACCACAGTAACATTTGCCGCCCAGCTCGGCCAGAACATGCCCGCGCCATTGCCAAACCGGCAGACAGACCCTCACCACCGAGCACCCAGCCCCATCCTCTCGCCCCCAGACTCAGGCCTCGGATGTGCCTCCTCCCTCCCCGCCACCTCCCCCACCCTCTCAGACGTGTTTGGCCTGCCCACCCCTCCTCTTAGCCTGGGCACGGGGAGCAGCCGCTCGCCCTCCCCCCTCTCCCTCATGCAGGCCGTGTCCGACAAGCCGTTTGCCACCAAGCCGGTCCTGATGTGGAGTAAACACGACGTGGCGGACTGGCTGGCGAGCCTGAACCTGGCCGAGCACAGAGACACCTTCATGGACAACGACATCGAGGGCAGCCACCTGCCCAGCCTGCAGAAGGACGACCTGATAGATCTGGGCGTCACCAGGGTGGGACATCGGATGAACATTGAGAGAGCCCTAAAACTGCTGATGGACAGATGAGAGCAGGAGAGGACGAGGTCAACCTAACCACTTCACACAACAGGCTTCTGTTAATTATTAATTATGTCCATAAAGGTCATTTTTATTTATGTTGACTTATTTAAAGGCCCCGTGCAGCTGTTTTTGTATCAGTGTCACATATCTGGGTAACAAATATAGCATTATATCAGAACAGTACTTCTCAAGCAAGATTTTGCCTGTGACTGTATGGAGGTGATCTGAGTTGGGAGGGGAAATCAGAAAACTAAATTTGAAAGCCTCTGTTTCCATTGGTGTATTTACCGACCTGCAATGGGTAGGTCAAAACAGACATCATGATTGGTTGAAATACGTTCTATAAAGACCTCATTAGAAAGTCTTGTGTATATTGTATTTGCCGCCAACAACCATTAGCAGGAAGTAACGCTTTTAACACGGTATGATAAACACAGGAATTAGCCGAATTTTTACTGCACTGGGCTTTTGAATTTACCGAATAATTATGATGATGCGTATTTTGTTGAAACATAGACATTTCCTCATGTATCCTGAAGAAACTGCAACTTGAAACAGCACTGCAGTTTACTGAATAAGCACAAAAGTCTCATGCTGGTTGTGACAGAGCCACTCCACCAACAGGAATGAAGGAGCCAACAGGAACCTGTCTGTGACAGGGAATATACTGCACACTATCAAAAACAACAGCAGCCTAATCACCATGGGACTTTAGAAATCAACCATAATCAGTTTGCCAGCGGTTTCATTCTCCTCTGGGTCTTTCTCGTATATTACACTGATTATGAACAAGTCTTTAGGGAGAAAAAGAGGGGAATCATTCACACGTTCGATCTCATCTGCAATTCAGTTGATGAAATTATCTTTTTTTTCTCTCATCCATTTCATTGGTCAGTATATGGATTCTCCCTCAAAAGGCATTGTGCCTTTAAACCCCGAAGTACTGTAGATCACATCAGATTCATTTCCAAATTGGCTGAAAAGTTATTACCCTTTATTTTTCACTTGCAATGTCTTCACCATTATTCCAATAGTTGTCTTAGTTACTTCTATAGTTTCCTGAGGTTGGAAACACTTATTTAACTCATATATGTTATTATAATTAGTGTCTTCCACAGGAGACTGGAATTTGTGCCAACAGCTCCCCCTACTGTAGTGTCAACATTAAGGCACTGGAAGCCAGGGTTTTCCCATCATTATCAGCAGCCATCCTTTCTCACTGTCTTCTGTGTCCTCTGAGAGAAATAATACACCCACTATCACACTAGGTTTAACCTCACCCTGGACGGTTGTTAAGGGCTTTGGGTTTGGAGACACTGTCAGGAATGTAGGACTCTAGTGCATCAAAGTAGCAGAAATGGGATCAAGTGAACCAAAATGTTCACAGATAAATTTGGATTGGGGTTTTGGTTTGCATTCTGATTTGAGGGTGGTTATACCCAAACACTGCAGTGTAGACATGTTTCTAGAGACTGATATCAGACAGGCTTATGTGCTATAGGTGAAATATAGGGCTATAAACCACTAAGACTGCGATTAGATTGAGAAGGGTGTCACTTATTTGGCCAGTACTGAAACAGGTACCGCTACCAATCATTTTGGCTGAAATGTTGACAACAACACTGAGTGTTTGATTATTGCCCTATTACAGGTGTCATTATTATGTTACAGTGTTTTGATGTTTAGTTGAGTTGATGAGAAAGATATAAGTCTATTTTAGAATGAATATATCCGTTAAGGAATTAGGTCCTGTCAGGTGAGGATTCCAGGTGTGGAAAACACTGAGCAACATTTAACCCTTTAACACATACCTTTTAAAACACCCGGTATGCGGCACTGGCCAAACAAAACATCACCCGGAATAATACCCCAGACTGCGGCATAGTCCTCCGTGTTTTCAAGGCAGTGTCTCCTCAGATAATACAACCACAGGTAAAATGTGAAAGAGAGGGATTTACTCACAATGTGGATGAGTCGAGCTAAAATGTTTGTAGCCGCTCCACTGAGTCTCTTTTCACTTAACTCGCCCCCTACGAAAGAACGAGAACCAAAATAAGCCTTCTAGCTGAAACCATAACAACAGTGTTTATTAACACATACACAGATCACACTCAGTTAAATGTATGGGTGGATGTTCGTGTGGTGTAACTAGGTGTGACAGTGGGGAAATTTGGTTGGTCTGATGTCTGTGGTGTGACATCACTGTTTTACAACCCCGTTGTTGTGCAGAGAGAGTAGTGGTGACAACCTCTCTGTACCACACTCTGAGATGAGGTCTTATGTTAAGAACCACAGAACAAAAGCAAAGAGCACAGTATTTTTGATGATGTAGAGATATTTATTATGAGGGCATATTCCTATTTGTGTTGCTATATCAACCCTGAAGTGTGGTTAGGTTATTGGAAAAGAAGAGCAACATGGTTAAAAAGCAATATAAATTCTGTTTCAAGTTGTTTTTCTTTATCAGGTGAATAATTATACATGTTAAAGGATTTTTAGTCTCTCTATTTTTAAAATTTATATGAATAATTGTGTCTCCATATTCCTATAGAGCATATTTGAAACTTTTAGCAATTGATAGTCACATGTATTTACTAAGCCTCCGTAATTTATTAAAAGCTGATATAAATTAATATTGCATAGTTTGTGCATCGTGTGTGTATAAATAAAGATACTCAGGCTGTGCATTTCTACACCTCTCATTTAAGAAACATTAAATGACCACTTTATGATCAAGGGAAAAACACACCACTGAATGTGACTGTTGATGTACAGTAGAGTTGATTGCTGCACAACGCGCACAGAGGTCATGTACAGGCCTGAGGGCTTGCTAGGGAAGCTGACTGGACTAAGTCATCTGAAGTCCAGAGGGGACCTGGCAGCATTATTTAATCATGAGTTTGGTCTGTGCTACCCTGGCCCTAATGGGAAACCTTCTGAACATCGCACTCCCATGCTTCTCTATAGGTCCAGTGTGATAGTATGCCAGTGGACCACAGCGTGGATATCCAGACTGAATTCATTTTTATTTCAGGTTTCAGTGTGAAATGAAATAGTGAAATATGGTCAGATGCAGTCTGCATTTCCAGGCGACATACTAAGATGCACAAAAGTCCTGTCAGCTCCAAACTTTGTCCTCTTGTTTTATTCCTTATAGATACAGAACACGCTCCTTTTTTAACTTCCTTTTCATGTTACAGTATGTTGCTGTAATTTTGTGCTATGAGTCGTTTATTTACTTTAGATAAAACATCATTATTGAGATCAAAGGCAGATAAGTATTTGTGACTGCACTTTGCCCTAAGTCCACAATACTTGTATGGAAACCAAAATTTCATGGAGGTAAATAAAATATATTGCACAATATTGTATGACATTGAGGTTGAAATGCATTTTTGTCTTTTTGTGTAAAAATATGTCCAGATATGGCACTCACTTTTCTGGATGATTTTAATTAGACAAATTTGAGATCTATGTCCTGGTTAAGTTCAATCAGAATGGTTAGAGATATTTGTGCGTTCTTGCACACTATCAAAAAACAATGAACCTACACAAAATTAGCACTGTTGAGGCAAATGTGTCCATGAAAATTTTGTGCCATGTCAAGTACTGTGTGTGCCGATATTTGCCCCAAATCATTGCTTCCATGGTCAACTGAGTTATGATCGTGATTCCATTTTATAATAGATTATGTGCATATAAACAAGAAATCACATCTAGCCCAAATGGAAAGTTAAATAGTTTATTTGCCCCAGACAGCATTTTTTACTTTTAGATTTTAGAGGGGCGATAATATTTAAGGTGATAATATTTTGCTGTGCTCATGACCGCAAGCTCATTCTTTTTTTTTTTAAGGTGTCCTAAGGTGCACAATTTACCGATGGGCAACAATCCCAGAAATGAAGGAAACATTTGCTAAAGGTTCGGCCAGACAAGACGTTTATCTCCTTTATCTCCTGATTACACTCTGGTACAATATTGAGTATTTTCCAGCAGTTTTGCGATCCCATGTTGTTTATGCAATTGGCATTTTGCCAATATATTGTTCAGTGTGTATATATTTATAGTCATTTTCATTGGAGCTAATTACTTTGCGTGAGCAGCAGCTGGAAAACAATCCATTGGGTGACACCAGAATAATTACACAAAGTCTAATTGACGAGGAACGCTGATGGGAGAATGTTTCCCCCTGGTGGTCATTTTGATCCTGAGCAAATGCTCAAAACCTTTCGCATGAGTCAGTCCTTGCTCAAGTTATGCGAGACGTCACTCCAACCTAAAGATGTCGCCAATGTAAAGGCTACTCTGGAGATGCTTTCTTTCCTGCCCCCACAAGCTACTTGCACAGAAAATGCAATAAAATTAAATACAAATGACACTAATCCAATGAGTGTATTTGAGATTTTTTAATTTAACACACATACACAAACATACACAAGCCCTGTAGGCTGGGCATCCCTCGGTTTCCTCTGGACTGCTGCACAGCCAGCTGGGGTTCATTAAACCAAAGTCCTGTTATGTTACTGTGAGAAAGTGCCTTTGTAAACCAGATGGGTGTAAGGACATGCACATTGTGTGTCATACAGATCTGTGGGACAGTTTGAAGAGCACAGCATTTGCAGTGGGTTTGATTCTGGGGATACCTACAAACACAAAGGTATGTACATATAAAAGCTGTTCCACATCTCATGCAAGCGTAGGGGAGGAGCAAAGCTCTCCATATAATTTGCATAATGAGGTGTTTGCATAATGTGCCATGGGCTAATATTGTAGGTTACAGCTCTTGATTTAGCTTAGAATGACTTAGAATGACTTAGTGTCCTCCGTTGTGCCCATTGTGCAAATGTTGACAATAGTAATCTGTTGACTTCCAACAATAGGGCCAACAATGTCACTGGACCCCACCTGTCTCAGCCCCAAGCTTTTACGCTGCTATATTACTTTGCCTGGGGAGTAGGGGCAGTTCTCCTTCTCCATGGTAAATCCTTGTAGATCTAAGGAATGCACCCTTTACACTTTCCGTGTCTCCTGCGCCATTTAAACTTAGGAGGACATGAGGTCCTGGCCCACAGGTTGCTGTCCCTGTCCAAAGTCCTCCAGGTTGTGTTGTAGATCAAAACGATAACTGACGATTCCAGCTGCCACTTTACTAACCACATTTCGCCTCCCCAGTTGTAATAACTAATAAATGCATGTGGGCTGTGTCCCTGTCCTTGGTCATGCTTCTGACCTGGATTAGGTTTTATTGACTGGACTCAGCGCACATGCATTTATTAGTTATTACAACTGGTACTCTTAACCCTTCCCAGACTCAAGGGCATGTTTCTTCCGAGGGCCTTGGACAGCATCTTTCCAGGGGAAAGTACCGTTTAACTATTCCACATGGTTGATTATTGTGTTGCTTTCATGCAGTAGCCTACTTTATACACAATAAAACCAGGGGAATTACATGTAAATATTTATTATTTTAGGCTTATTGAACTCTTTTAAATCACAAATACCTTTTTGTTTTACTAAAGGATATAAAATATTGAGACGACATCAATTATGTTCCAGTCTCAAATTGGACAACTGTTGTAGGACACAGTTTCAACCTGGAGTGTAGTTCCTACATCATTCCATACAAACCGCGCTCTTCTCTAATGTACAATAAAATATAATGCACAATAGTGCACAATATGCTCTTTTGGTGACTTGTGAACTTACTGAGTAAAGTATTGGTCGTTTTTAGGTTCAAGCATATCAATATACTGCAAGGTGTGGCTATCTATGAATCAGTTAATAAATTAAATGTATTTATGAAGCCTTTTTTACAGTTGTCACAAAAGTGCTTTTCCAAAATCTGAAACCCCAAGGAGCAAGCAACAACAGTGTTGAAGCACAATGGCTAGAAAGAACTTCCTAAGAGGTGCTGAAATGTAGGAAGAAACCTAGAGAGGAACCAGCCTCGGAGGTGTGACCAGCCCTCTTCTGGCGGTGAACCTTTTACAAAGTCATTTCCAACATATTTGATGTCCATCCTTGAACTGGCCCTACAGATCATCTACATATCGAGAAGATTTTTGACCTCTGATAATCTAAATAGGATTGGTTGTCTCATTTAATTTAGGCTTTAGCTGACCAAAAAATGCTCATAGAAGTCTCTAAGAACCCCAGGGTAACATCAAGGCATCTACAGGCCTCTGCTGCCACAATCAATGTTGTGTCAAGTGCATGAGTCAACTGTCAGAAACAGTCAGGATAAAGAAGTCTCTGCTCTCAAGAAAGAATATCTAGACACGACTGACATTTGCAAGTCAACACCTGGGTAGATAACAGAAGTAGTGGAACATTGTGCTCTGGACAGATGAGTCAAAGGCGAATCAATACGGTAAAGAATATTTCTTCCAGTCGATGTAAGAGACTGATAAGAGAGTAAAAGAAACGGATTTGTGAAGTAGATTCAGCATTCAAGGGGGCAACACAATCTATCAAAGCTAGGGGTGCACTTACTATTTCTATTGAAGGTAGGGGTGCACTTACTATTTCTATTGAAGGTAAGGGTGAACTTACTATTTCTATTGAAGCTAGGGGTCATTGATAGCTAGTGTCATTGATTAAATAAGCGATATTTTCCTTCAGAAGTTTTGAAGTGAGAAATTATATGTCCACACATGCAAATATGTTGAATAAAACTTTCCAGAGGGTGTACTTACTTTTTCAAATTGAGTTCTAAACATCCTCCTCCTTCCATAGAGCACTATGATTGGTCAAAGAGTGCAATGGGCCAGTAGAGGAAAGGATTCCATTTCGGACACAGCCCATAATGTGCGTGAGGAGGTGGCCACAGAGTCACGCTAGCGTTGGTCATTCTCAGTGACCTCTGAACTCAAGGCTGGGCCGGTGGTCCCAGGAGGCTGGCTGAACTCTGCCAAATCACTCTGTGTGTTCCAACAACCTCATCCAGCTGTTTGAAACGTCTCCATTCATCACTAAAACCATCCTCTTTCAAGGTCCCTGGGGACAAGGACAGGACATAAAAACCTCTCAGAGATAGCTCACTCACAGCAGTTCTGGTCTTCAAAAGGCTGTGGTCTATAAACAGCAAGTTTGTTTGGGTATACACTACTAGAGAACTTTCATGGCTAAATTTATCCATTAGTTCAAAATTGATATTATCAGGAAAAGTCATGTGACCAAGGCAAATTCCATGGTTCCATTTCCTGTGTTAGATGAGCCACCAAACTCCCCCAACGACCCCATTCACATATAACCACCCGCCAACACTGAAAATACATTTGAGACACTACAAGGTCAACATTGAGCCCACACTCTGATGAATGAGGTGAATGAATTTAATGACAAAACATGTCTTCACAAAGGATGTTTTCTCATTCTTTGTAAACAAAGTAGTAACTGGGGATTTTGTGTGTGCGCGCGCGTGCGCACGTGTAATTTACAATTGCAAAAATATATATTTTATCAACAGTACATTATGTCAATTAAAACAAATAATTTTGAAAAAGTGAAGGGTTCTGCATAATTTCAAAACATCTGGGTTACAGAAGGTCTGCACTATAAGGTCTGGGTTACAGAAGGTCTGCACTATTATATAGGTTCTGGGTAACAGAAGGTCTGGAGTAATAATACTTTTGCTGGTTGTTTTAAATGAGGGGTATGCTGGCTGTTTCTATACAAAAATGTTATCTACAGTTGCACGGCAAACAATTAAGTCTTCAGGTGGTGGTTTACCTGACAAGTTTCTGCTGGGATGCTTTAGATCCATTACATCAATGCCATGATATAGACCTTTAAAGCCAGAATACTTCGTTAAATAACACAATTACAAAGTTGTCACCCTATTATTAGCGGAAAGATGACCTTGGAGAACCACTCTGAAATATTAAGACCGAGCTATGGATGCACATTGACCCACAATAAAAAATATGTTATGTCTATGACAACCATATTTTGTCATAGACATAAAATGACAAAATAGTTTAAAAGAAAAGCTTTGAGTGAGGAAATGAAGGGTTCAATTCTGACTTTACTGGCAGAGGGATATAATGCGTGTCAGGCTGTTTCCATCCTAAACATTTCAAAGACGGCAGTTGATAAGAACACGGTCAAGCAACAGACTTTGGGGAACAACACAGCTACAGACTGGCAGAGGAGGAAAACCTGTCCACTGACTGAGATGACCATCAACTCATTAGAATGTCACCCAACAACTGTAGGATGACATCAAGTGACCTACAAAAAGAATGGCAAATAGCAGCTGCGGTGAAGTGCACAACAAGGACGGTTCGAAACAGGCTCCTAGGGGCAGAGGTGAAGATGTGCCAAGCTAGAAAAAAAACGTCATCAATGAGATGCAAAGAGCCAGGCTGAAGTTTGCAAAAGACCATAACGATTGGATCATAAAAGAATGGAGTACGGTCGTCTTCTCTGACGAGTCAAGTCAGCTTTGCCCAACACCTGTTCATATCATTGTTAGACAGAGACCTGCCTACAAGCTACAGTTTCTTGCACCCGCTGTAAAATTTGGTGGAGGATCGGTGATGATCTGAGGATGCTTCAGATAGGCTGGAATTGGGCAGATTTATCATTGTGAAGGAAGCATGTATACAAGGTTATCCTGGAAGAACACCTGCTTCCATCTGTTCTGATAATGTTCCCCAACTCTGAGAATGGTTTCTTCCAGCAGGATGCCACACAGCCAGGTCAATCAAGGTATGGATGGAGTACCACCTGTTTAAGACCCTGTCAGGAATTTGATCAAGAGGAAGATGGATGGTCACAAGCCATCAAACAAAGCCGAGCTACTTGAATGTTTGCGCCAGGAGTGGCACAAAGTCACCCAACAGCAGTGTGACAGACTGATGGAGAGCATATCAAGATGCATGGAAGACTGGATTAAAATTCTGGGTTATACCGCCAAATATTGATTTATGAACTCTGACCTTTCTGATTGCTAAATTAAATCATTATTATTTTTGTTGATAAATGAATGAATTATTTTTCTTTGCATTATTTGAGGCATTTTTGGGGGGTTATTTTGACTAGTTGTTATTTTCTACAAATAAATACTCTAAATCAGTGGTTCTCAATTCCAGGCCTCGGGACCCAAAGGACTGCTGGTTTTCATTCTAGCCCTCTCAGTATTGACTCATTTAGACCCGGGACACCAGGTGAATGCAACTAACTATAAGGTAGAATAAAAAACCAGTAGTCAACTGGGTCCCGAGGCCTGGAGTTGAGAACCACTGCTCTAAATGACAATATTTTATTTGGAATTTGTGAGTAATGTTGTCAGTAGTTTATAGAATAAAAAACATTTTTAAAAATTACTTTACTCAAACACTTCTTTAATTTCTTTCTAGAGCTGTATATGAATGTATTGATTTACAAATACAGAAGAATAAAAGCATATATTTTGGATTCTGATCAGGTACCACAGTCAAAAAGTATTTTTCATTTTTGTAAATGTGCTCAATACGTTTTGTAGATAATTGATTGCAGCAACAACCAAAAAAGATTCATAATGTGAACAGAGATTGTGTCAGGAACTTGAGAATTTAATGGATTTTAAAAAGGAAAGGCAGCAGAATCGCAGAAAGTGATGCTTCACTCTAAACGTGAATCTGGACACAAAAATATACATAATTATATGCATATTACTTATAAACACAACTAATATATATATATATATAAATAAACACACACACAGTGTGTGTGTGTGTGTGTGTGTGTGTGTGTGTAATCATTATATACATATGCATTATTTGCAATAGACATATGTACGAAAGAAATACAACACACAATGCAAAAAAACATTAAATCAAAGAAATCACACTGGTTGCTGGTGTAGGTCTGGTTTTGTTCTATCAGATTAGATTGCTCAGTGGGTATTTGTCAGGATCTTCTACAACTCCAGAGAAGACAACTGATCTATATATTAAATATATTATAATTGTTTATGAACTGGAATTTAATGTTTATGTTTTTCTCATTATATTTTTTAGAAAATAGTGAATTACAAAGAGAAACTAATATCCAATCACTTCACTAAGAGCAAATAGCAAGCCTCTTCCTTGTTTGTGCACACATTTTGAGCTGACTGAAATTGGAAGCTGCTCCAGCTAGTGTTTTCAACAATTATGCTACTTTATTATTTAACATTTGCATTTTCAACATGAACATTCAACAAGAGGCTACATACAGAATTATCATAATCTGGGAGGTGTCACTTATTTTTTTGCTGCTTGCTTAATCTTAGCGTGACCCTACGGCATTCAGATTTCTCTGTTGAACTTGATAAATTATGTTTGCAAAGGGAAGTTGTAGTAGTACATTTCGATTTTGACATGTTTTTGTATTGTCATGATTTGGGCTCACTGGCCTAGTACATCAAGTGAACAGAATTCCTTTCCATTTTACTGTTTATTTAATTTTTTTCAGTCGGCTTGTTAGATCTGTTTTATAAAAACAGCCTATGTGGAGTGTATCTGGTGCCTGTCTCTAGCTGTCACATCCTTTGGTGTCCGAGACAGTTGTGGATGTCGTTGTTAGCGCAGGTGTACTGGTGGGCGTGTCTTGTGAATTCTGCTACCAGTCAGTCGGTTGGCCATTGTAGTCTTGCTGCCCTAAGCAAAGGCCAGAGTATGTGAGAGAAGGTAAACTGCCTGTCCTCCCACTCATTGCTCTCTGAGTGGTCCTCTACCGGCGGTCAACGTTAATTTCCTCGCTCTACTAGAAATCCTTCAGTTCTCGCTACATATTCGCTCCAGACATAAACAAATTCCATGCGCTCCACTCCAGCTACACTGCGCTCAGAATCTGACTCACGTCTGTTCGATTAATTGATGATGTCATCAGAAGGCATTCATTCTCTTGCTTCAGGAATAGATTGGATGTTGTGCCCTTGAAATAACAGTGATTATGAGAATCTGTGCGTTTTCTTGATTGTCCAGTTAGATTTTTCTGGGGACTTTGAAGGGAACTTTTACAGCATGTTTTTTTGTGGTATTTATGTCCAAGCTGTATAAACTGTTTGAACGGACATCTTGTATGTTCAACACATTCACACTTCTTGTAAAGACAAATTGTAAGTCAGACAATCTCTTCTCTTCAGTAACCATGAACGGCCGACATGTATGTCTTTTGAGATTGAATACTTTCATCCCCGAGTCTACGACAACTGATCAGCGTGAAATTCCAGGTAAAATCTAAAATATGAAAGTAATTATACAATTCCAAAGTGCGATTTCGACTTCATCGTGTGAACTTTCTTTCGAGACAACAAAGAAATGACGTTATCGAATGAAATAGGTCTTTAACCTCCCTATAAGGCCTGCACTCTGACGTACGCATTAGAGATCTTTAATACAACACTCAAAGTCACACTCCAGATCCTTTATGAACTTTCAGCAAGCACAAAGTCACATTTAAACCCACTTCGTGCTCGCCCATAGTCTATCGGATTGATACACTAATAGGCCAAATCTCAACGTTCACACAACTGCACATTCACCTAAATTCCTACACAATATGAACATCTAATTGAGCCACTCGTAGAGGAAGGCACTTCCAATGAAGATGAGTGAGACGGTATGTCATGGCTTCTGTAGGGTGCACCTGAATTGTGTAGCTCTAGTCCACAGTGTAGGCCTACTCTGTTACATTATCATCCAATTAATGGTTGTGTTGAGAAGATATCAGTGTAAATGTTGGTAGTTAGTTCTGGTATTTAAAAAAAATATATTAAAGCCTACAAACAATATCCAGTTAAGTAGACTCATGAATTTGGAACAAATGCCAGATGGTTTATGAATGCACCTGTGTAAATGGAATGGCAAACTAATTGAAAATCTAGTAATAGCCCTTAGCAATAGGGTTGAGACGTCAAACAGAGAGATTGCCTCTGACAGACTGTTGGCGCAATATCCAAGCATTCATCTCTCTACCTCAACACTTTTCGGCTGACAATAGCGAAGCGCGCGCACTGTCCTTGGAACGACGGGTCGTTATGGATGTAAATGACTTGTAAGCCTTCGCAGCAGTTTGGACAGGACGTCAATAGGCTACTTATTACATCCATTGCAGGTAAAAAGTTGCGTATTCTTCTTGAGTTTGCGTTTTAAGTGGGGATGGTTGTTGTTCTATGGGGATGTGTAAAAATAACAAGCCTCTATCAGTCTCGAATCACATCTAATCAATACTATACGTATTTCAAAATGATGCTATTTCATTTTCTTAAGCATGACAGTAACACCATAATGGGTTAGGCTACCCAAGTAATCAACATGGAAAGAGATGTGTACGTGTATTTTCCTGAGTTTGTTTAAATTAATGTTTAACCAGGAATGTCATTATATATTTTTTAACTTTACTTAGGCTATGGATATCGTGCATCTTTAACTTCAAAAGAAAAAGACCTGCAGCGATACGCACGGGTTAGACTCAAGAGGGAATTTCAAATATCTGATAATACTTCAATAATGCCTAGTTTCGTTTAGAGTCTAAGAGTTTAAAAAAAAGTTTCGTTGTACAGACACAAACAAAAGAACAAGACTACACTATGTTACTCTACAGAATGTGACTGTCATTTCTTATTCAAACATTTGTCTTTACAGTAGATAGGGGCTACTACTAGTATGTTGTAACTGCTTCTCAGAGCGCAAGTATAGCTCACCGAAGGGAAGCCCATTCCAATTCGGGTGTCAGGAGTTCGGGAGAATGACAAACATGTTGTGAGAGAGGTGTTTTCCCGGTCTTGAAACCTTGCCTTTTTTTTAAAGTCAGCCTAGAACTGTGCGCGCAAACCTATCAAAATGTCATTCGTTCGTAGCATATAACGTTAGTTTTGTATGCTACGAAGGCTTTCATTATCTGTGTTACACGAGCTCTCGCTGTCTAAGTCATGTGGGTAGCGACAAGTAAGAATCATTTGTAATTGATAAATGCATTTGGCAAGAAACCATTGCATGATCGTAATGTTGACGGCACTTGTTTGGGGGTTGGTAGCATTAGCCGACATTTGGGGTTATTTCAATCAACACTATTTAATATTCAGTGGTTACTAGAAACGTGGGTAACAGTAAGTGCTTACAGTACATTTAAAGAAAAACAAACAAAGGCATGTGGTGCATTTGGTTTATTTAGGGTACATTTACATAAACAATTAGTTGGCTGATTGTTTTAGTGAATATTGAATGCTTGCACATCACATTTATTTACCTCAAGAACCCCTTTTAAAATTGAGATTTTGATAGTCACGACCCCTAGAACGATTCTTTGCTGGACCTTTTTCCTTTTGCACTGGGGGTCTTCATCTGGCAGATTCCATTTGAAATGTAGGATAAATTAATCAATTGATCAGTCAGTTAAATATATAAAGCCCTTCCTGCATCAGCAGTGACAATGTGCTTTTACAGTAACCTAGTCCCTAACAAGTACCCGAGAGGAGGAAACCTTCAGAAGAACAAGGCTTATCTGGCTTTACCGGAGAGAAGGCGAGCAAGTTTTCCTATTCAGCAGACTTAACTCCCACTAACCTTGAAACAGGTTTGTGTTTGGCCCCATATCCAACAATTGCCATATTTTTATGACTACATGTATACAATATTTTTTGTTTTCCTCAAGGGTCCATGATGTAATCTCTGGTCCTATAGAATTATTCCCATATCTGCCCCTGATATCTCCCGCATTGTCTTACAGGGACTGGGATGTGGTATATCTAGTTAGTCACTGGCCATAAGTAGGACTGTGTTTGGTGTTGGGTTACAATGGGGTTTGTGATAGGAGGACAGACCTGACTCGGTGTCTAGCACGGTCGTTGTTCAGAGAGATTGGGGTTGTCGGTTGGATTTGACAAAGTGGTTCTGGTCGGAGTCCCATCGTATCGGGTCTGAGAGCTGGGTGATTTTACAGTCAGCGATGTTGAGAGTATAATGATCTAATTTTCTTCGCTTTCAAAGTCAGTGTAAAAGTTTTCAAAAATAGGTAAAACAGAAATCTGGACCCAATTCAGAGGTTTCATTTTTTTCAGTTAGATTGTAAGAGGGTGTTTTTGGAAGGTTTAGGGTTCGGCAAGCAATAATGGATGTGCATGGGCCTGGGTACAACAACCAAGGAAATGGTAAGAATGAATGGTGACAATTAATTCACACATTTTGTTAGCAAGAGTATTGATTAACATTCTATTGTTTATGTCTTATTTTTTATAACATAAATTACATTATTGTAACAGCAACATTTGGCAAGAATTTGAATTGAATGTTTACCTGGATCAAATGCAAGAGTATTGGTCAACATATTCTATTGTTTATATAAAATCCTGTTTATTTTTTGATAGCCAGTACCATAAATTATATTGGTGTAACAACAGCAACATTTGCAACATTTTGAATGTAATTCCTTCGCCTGAATCAAATCTACACTTGTTTTTGTAGATGTGTTTGTCTGTCGACTCATGGCTGTAGTTATACCTATTTGGGAGTTACATATTGGACACATTTTATTTTCATTAGGTCACTAAACATATTGTTTAACTTGTCACCCTTTCTCTTTTATGTAACCGTTTTGTAGAACCCTGTGTAGATAAAGTAGACTGAAATTAATTGGAGTGTAACATGTACGAATTCCACAGAGATCATTCTAATATTAGCACAAGAGGAAGTGATTTTTTTTCTCCTTTTTCTCTTCAATCTTTTTTTAAACCAATGATTCCCACGGAGACTCTAATCGTTGGGTCTGCTTATTTAAACTGCCAAACACAACTGGATGGACGCCCAATGTTTTAAAGCTAACAGGGAATTTCAGTTGCACAGACGTGAGCCCTAAGTCAAAGATAGTCCGGAACTTGATGGGGACCAGCTGGACAGTAGCTTATGTTAGTGAAGATTCATTGCACATCTTCCTTTTGAGTGGCTGAAAATCACCATCCGGGGCAGGTCCACCAAAGTCCAAGGAGCAATTCACATAGTGCAGTATGTCTGAAAAATAAACAATGCTCAGCTGCAAATTCTCAGATGTCATCCGAGTGGGAACCCTGGCCTGCCCGGACAGCTAGCGGGGAGATGAAGAGGGATGATTTAACTGATATTTTGTTTTGGAGCTGTAGTTATGGATGACCATGTAAAACAAACACCAATTTGAGCCACTCTTTTATTAGATCTTTTGTTATTTAAAAATTATTTTTGCCCTGTTTATCATTATTTAATGAACACCCGTTAGATAATGTGCTGTATGAGCCCCCTCTGTACATCTGTTGCTTGCTGTCCGTGTGGCATATGACAAATTATTGAACTAGATGGACACGTGCCTAGAGTCCTACAACTTTCTCACACAAATATATTAAGCAAACCTCGGTTTGAAATCAAATCTAAATTTCCAGTGATTTGTACTGTAAAGTACAGTAAAGCTATGTTTGTTATGTTTTTTTCTGACATTGCATTCTCTTAGAAGTTTTATCCGACCACATTCATTACCAGGTACCAATGTTGATTTGCTTAAGTCTGCACTTCTGATCCATGAGGCCTGAAACCATAAACTCTTGTAGATTATCATTTACTTAGTCTTACAAGGACTCAGGTCACAATTACATGAAGAGGTGTTGATCCATGATCCAGTTGCTACACAGTAAAATATGGTGTTACTTAAGTCTTGATTTTTTTTTAGTACAACATTAATAGGGTTTGCTTGGCACTACCTATTAATTGTGATGAGTGTCCCAAACTATTAAGTTATATTTCCTAGCATTCTCTACCGGTGGTAGCTTTTTTGGTTGCCTTATTTTTTGTGTTTTTGCATTGATATTGGCTGATTCATTGTAGATACGAATTATGTAATTATAAAATACTTAAAATATGTACAGCTTTGCCAGGTACATAAACCATTTATCTTTTTAGAGAATGTTACAAGTGAGATTGTTGTAAACCAATGTGCGGAGGAGCTCAAATAAAAACTGCATGTCCTTTCAAAACTTTCAGCTACTTTATTTAAAAGGTCATATGTGTAATGCATTACACATGTATTCAAAATGCAATATAATACAGTAATAATGCAGTATAAGCATAGTTATAGACACTCCTAAAGACTCATGAAGCCTCTAGATGCAAACACTCATTATGCATTATACGTTTATTCATGATGACCTATAACTTGGAAGTACAGCATTATAATTAATAACACATGATTCATAAAAAAGGTGTGGCCAATGACCAGCAAATCACTATTAGTGCATCATAATATTTTCATGGTGTGTTATAGCTTACTTCTAAATCATTTTAAAGTCATCTTTGATTGTTTTGTGTAAAGTGATTAAATGTATAATCACACGAACATAACACACTGCCTGTTCAAGTAGGAAGGATTATTTGGCGCTTGGAGAAGGGTGTATCCTTCAACCAACAACCGCGATCAAGCTTGCAGGTGTCCAACCCGCCGTAAGGGGTCATTAAAGCATGAGAGAAAAGGCAATGATTTCTCATATCCCAACTGTCCACCTTGGACAATGCTGAGCTTGCAATTTTCACAGCCCTCCGAAACCCTCCTGTTTCCTGTCCTCAGCTGAACACGGAGGCTGTGTCTTCAGTCCCTAACTCCTATGGATTTCCAGAAATCAAGAAAAAAAATTTGCTACTTATTGAAATGGAAATCTGACTGCAAGCCAAGAGTTTCAAATGAGTCTATACATTGTTGGCATTATTGCGTAACACTATTAGTGCAACCAGAGGTCACATGACGAAATGCATCTCTTTTGTAAGTGAATCCTGGTCAATTCAAGGGCCGACAGGGTATACATACAATGAATGGAAGTTAAAATGGTTCAATGGTGCAAAAGAAAGTTTGAGCCCAAAATGACCCACAGGGCTTGAAGTGTAAAAATAGATATTGTTAGAAATGTCTAGGACTTTGTCAAGCAACTAATTTCCAACAAATGCAAATGACTGTATGAATTGTATCTGTGTGAGAAATTAAAGATTATTTTGTTGCTTGTGGTCCATGGATGAAGTGAAGAGTCACACTAACAATTCAGATAAAAGCAACATGTTTGGTATAGAGGTAAATGTATGTGTACTTCACAGCCTCAGAACTACAGTACATTGGAATGTGGACCCATATCCTTATCAGTTCACACCAGAATGTTATTTTTAACACTCAATTTATTCAACATTGTAAAATATGCCCTGAAATGCCACCTTGGTAAAATAGCATAAAGACTAGTCACTTTTACCACTCAAGCAACAGACAAACAATGTACACACATTGTTAGATGTGCTAATTTTCACCTTCCTTTTGAAGTCATAGGAATGCCTCATTCACCATCTATGTGCTGCAGTTCAAGTGACCCAACATGGACATCTTGAGACTTAAGAGGTGCTTTTTGGTCTTTGTCGCCCCAGGTAAAGCCCACCAGAACCAGGACACATTAGGACACACTGTCCGAGCCATGCAGAAGAACGAGAGGTCCACCCACATCCCTGGCATAGAGAAAGAAGTGGATATCATCAATATCAAGGGAATTGAAGACATTGGCTATGTCCAGTCAGACTCAGTGGTAAGTTACCTTCACATTTCAATGACCAACAACTCAACATCCACAGCGGTGCACACAATAGCAACATTCCAAACATCTGATTCATGCAGCAGTCAAACCAGTGCCAACGGAGGAAAAAACATTGAGATTATTTGCTTGTTTCCTTTGGTTCTGATGGCTTTTGAGTCTACAGAATCTGTCTGTTGATCCACACTAATCATGTCACAGATGTATGTGTGGCAAGTAAGGAGTCAGTATCTGAGCGGTCTTGCCTAAATTACATTCTATATTTGACATTTCTCTATCCTATCTGTAAAAGTACCACTGAGCATAATTTATTTTACTCTTGAACCAATGCCAGCCGTGATGTCTGGTTAACTTCTGAAAAGTCATGTCACACTCTTCAGTTTGACGTGTAAACAGCATACATCCGGGTGGTGGCAGCTAGCTGGTGTACAGTGAAATATTAGGATTGCTGTTTATAATAGTAAAATAGGCTAGCTGTTAACAGTAATTGCTTAGTCAAGCTGTTAAATCAGGGCTAGCGGTCTACATAAAAATATCCTAACGTATCTTAAGTTATTAGGTATTAGGCTTGTTGTGTACAGTCACTAATTGCAAGTTGCACATGCCAGTTGACAAAATGCCTAAATGCAATATCCTAGGCTAGCTGTATACAGTAATGTCCAAGGCTAGCTGTTTACAAAAATGTCATAGACCAACTGTAGTTAAGATGGAAAAAAGTGTTTCCTTGACTAGCCGTTTAAGGTGATATCCTAGACTCGCAGTATACAGTCAGATCCTATGCTAGCTGTATGCAGTAACACTTAGCCTTGGGCTGATTTGACTACATCCTTATGTTCCCTGTGAGAAGTGAACTTTGCCTCAGCTTCCTGCATAGAGCAGACGGACACATGTTTTCCTCTGGGACGGCTCACTAGTTTACAAGGCTGCATTTGTTATGTTGTTTAGCTAGCTTTGTATTTTTTGCTTTTTAAGTAGCTAAAATTACCCCTCTCTAGATTCCAACTCTTTTGGTGTTATGCAATGAAACATGCTTTTCACATTATTCACATATATTATTTTGTGTCCCACAGATAGTATTGAACAAAATAAGGCCAATATACTGTGTCTTTGGTTGGCTATCTTTATTAATAACCTGTTGGAATCAGCTTAGCAAAAAGTGAGCAAATATAAAAATATCAACCAATTGCCATCAGTAATCTTTTAAATAATGGTTATAACATTTAAGCTGATCTTGTACCAAAATACAACGTGGTCATATGTCTTTTTTAGTAATCTTAAAGGAGATGAATAAACAATTGGATTTGTCAGTAATTTGATGCAACACTTTAGGACTAATGTACTCAGATTTATTTTATTTAGAGAGACTGAATAAGTGTACAGTTACACCCCTTATGAGGAAGTACAAAAAAAAAATCAAGTCAGTTCTGGGGGATTTAGTCTTATTCATAGTAAAATCACTTAAGGCGAAACTATGAGGAAACATGTTTTTACCTACTGAGGGAACAGCAGTGTCAAGATTACCGTTTCTAGGGTGGAGTTAACCCTTTAAGTTGTCATGATCAAACCAGAACTGTACTACCTTGTTCTTTCCTTCCAGAAAATGTGTTATATAATTTCTGCTGCTTATTATGGGTAATGGATAGGTGTGGGTAGTTTGGGTGTGGTTAAATAGGTGTGTGCTATGTTGTGATGCGATCATGTTTTCTATTTTATTATCTTGTACCCACAGTTTCCTGGCAGAAATTGTGAAATTTGGCAATGATTTTGAAAACATGACTGATCATGGGAAAATAAATAAATAAATAGAGCTTTATGGTCACAACCATAAGTGCTATGTTTGGAGAATAATATCATGAAGCCACTCTGGGGACATCTCCAACGTGTGGTTCATACTTTAATTTATGACAAAGTTGAATGTGAATCCCATAAGAAATAAGACATGTTCTCTTTACACATGGCACATATATAACCAAATCTCCAATGGTATGCAATCTTTTGAGCACAACTGCACATATGAGGATATAGAGAATGTGGCTAAATCACAGTGAGTCTTTCACTACTACACCAGTGAGACGAATCGGATTTGGAACCGAACAAATTTTTTCCACTTTTTTTACTATCTATAACTGGAGTGTTCGCCTGACCGGCAGTATAACATTGCGAATCATGTTACAACCCAGGTCACAGTGGGGCACAAGATACTTACAAGTGGGTATTCTAGTTTTGGAATATTCACAAGTGGAAGTTAGGCTGCAAGCTCTGGTTGTGTACGTTTGTAATGTTTCCCACCAGAAGTGTCAGCCTCCAGTGAACACTATGAAACCCATTTGCATGTGACCCCTCCAAAGGCGTTAGGGCCCAAGTGTTCTTCCAACATAAGATTGGTGACATGTTGCGAGCTTACTTATGTAAGCAAGCATTACATGCTGCTTAATGTGCTTAAGTCTCTCACTGTCTGTAAATTCTGCCATAGAATTGGAATTGACTACAACTGATGCAGACATTTGTCAGAGCAAAAGTGCATTGGTCTCCTTGTTTTGCTTTATTTGCAGTCTTGTACATTGCCTTCAGTAACAGTGCCTTGGTCACTAGCACAGTTTGCAGAATTTCAAGAACTCTGAGCATGATTGTTCAGATTTATTAGCACATTAAATCACATTGCACACCAACGTTTAAAAAGTCAGTACATAGTACCAAAGCAATGATAACCAAATACTTAATGAACAGCTTTTATAGGACTGTCCTCTTTGACCGTTACCATACTCCGGTATTAGTATGGAGGTGGTCATGGTCGAGACAAAATTCCACTGTCAAATCAATACAAGTAACTTCTAAAAGTTTGGGAATATATTGGTTAAGTTCTTGCATAAAACTTTATGTCCTTCTCAGCATTTAAATCTGCTTCCAGAAAACACTGTATATAACTACTAGAAACAACATACTTTGGAGGATCATATTTTGACTGGTTATTATCTGACGATTTCAGAAACATCGGTCAGGGACATTGGTCTTCTTGTAAAGCACTTTTTGATAAAAGTTAAGCTTTTATATTCAGAGGGTTCAAAGTAACCAGAGGAGTTCCTCTTTAAGGAATGTTTGTTTAGGTTGGACCAACGTTTATGTCGTAATGAAATGTAGCGCTGCTAAACCTTGACCTCCTAATGAATAGCTGCCCCTGATAAACATAATATACTGTATCTGCTACTGTTTTTATATGTACGGAATGATTGGAAAACAAGAGGGCACCTTTCCACATTCAGATCAAGGCTAATATTAGCTAGGGCTACTCAGACACATCTCGTGTCTCAGACTCTTCTCATGTAACAAGTAGTAGCCTAGGTCTTGAAGCAGAGAGTCTTGGTTCACCCCTGTGGACGGTGTCAGAGAGCGGGAGAGAGAAAGAGAGAGAGGGGGAAAGAAAGCACGAGGGAGTGCTCTGTTTAATAGCAGTAGTCGCCGACTGTGCTCGCCTAGTGATGGGAAGATGGCTGGAGAAACACCAGAGAGTTCAGGGACTTCACTGCTTCATAACGCAGCGGCTACAGCCAGCAAGCCCCGGCACTTCTTAAAGGATGTGATTTTTCATGGCAAATTTCAAGTGAGTGGAATGACAGGGGGAGAAACAGTATGCGTGGATGTGCATCATGTGTTTAGAAACTAATTCCTAAGAGAAGACAGACATCTTTCTCTGGAGAAATGCTGCTTTTACATTTGGATTGTTGGGTATGTTTTAAAATAATGCATATATGCTTGGCAGTTCTTTCAACTTTGCTTAAAACTATGATCTAAAATGTTGTTTGGAGGAGCATTTATATAAAGTCAGTTGCTATGTTTTTAACTTTAGAAACGTACCTTCACAATCAAATTGGTTAAGTTACTTCACCATTTGAATTAGTAATTGCTTAAATATGTTAATCCCTTCAATTGTTTAGATTTGTGCCATCTCAATATAGCTTAGAAAGGGCTTGACCTGGATTTTAGAAAGATAATTATCATGTAGCCTAATTACAGAACATGACTATCTACCAAACATGTCTGACACGTTTTAATGTCTTGTTCACTGGTACTGAGCTAGTCTTAGCATGGAGGGGGCGGGGCGCTCTCAAGGGGCCCTTCAGACCAAATTATTTGGAAAATGAATAGCTGATATGGCCCATCATAAAAACAAATTGGGATGTTAGTTGGTTTGACGACGATGCTGCCATGCTAATCACGACGATGCTGCCATGCTAATCACGACGATGCTGCCATGCTAATCACGACGATGCTGCCATGCTAATCAGTACGTTGGGAATTAATATGGCGCAGTGCATGTGTACGTCACACGCACACAAATTCCAGTCTGAAGAGAACGTCACTTATAGCCCTGCCCGAGCTCACTCTCACAGCTCCTCTAAAGGTATGATCTTGTAAGCCCAATTACTGCACAAAAGAAATAAAAAGCGTTCCAGCCTGTCGTTGATAATAAAGATTTCTCAACCCTTGAGAAACCACTGGCACATGTTAAAGTGTAGTCAACATGCGCCACCACGTTCTAATATTTTGAACCCCTACGAGACTTCTAGTGGTGTAAAATGTAACGTTTTTGCCTAAAAGCCTGTTTAGGGCCTTCTCACCCACCATGGGATGGTCACACCCTGTGTACATGCCTGCTTCTTCCCATACCACATTCTGCATGTCTCTCTGCAAAAACTTATAATATGAACAAGAAAGGTGTTTGTGTGAAGTGTGGTCCTTTATTTGGAACATACACCAGCAAACTGTGACATTCAGCCCCACCCCACATCTTAGCTAAAAGCCACAAAGCTGTCATACATTAAAAACTGGTACTTAATTAGTTGATACCTAGCTGACGATTTTCCCTTATTGGCTAATGGCTGGTGTTTTGTTTACCCTTGGGTTTTTGAACAATTGTCTTTATTCATTGCATTTTGGAAATTGTTTACAAGTGATATGTAATGGAGGCTGAATAACTGCAGTGGATGAATGTTCTATAATGGCGTTTAGCCTTCTTGACGAGAAAATTGAAAAGAATACAAATTTCTGAATGTATGTTCATGCTGTGTTAGCAATGACAGTTCATGTTATACAGTACTGGGGTTCAAATAGTCATTCTAAACTAACACTAATACTTTTGAAGGGCATGGCTCCCCCAGCAACAGCCAACCAGCAGCACAGCCACCAGACCCTGGCCAGGGGGCCCCTCTAGGGGATAAAGTGACAGACAACGCTACACATTCCTATATAACATAAGGAACACCAGTTCAGACCAAAATTGGCAAGTTTTACAATCTTAAATAAAGCTTTTCTAGGGTTCTTTTCTTTTTCCTGGACCATGTAAGTGGAGCTGGCCAAGGAGATTCAATGTGACTGACCGACTGACTACCCCTACGTGGACTACGGATCAACAAGTCCTGCGTTCGATTTGTTCAGGATAGACAAAACCTTTGCGGGCTACAACCTTCTGTAGCTACGTTATAGGAAGCCTGAATTCAAACGGTTCACTGTTACAATGTGACTATTTCTGGTATTTTTATTTTTTTTATTATGTCTTAGGATTTGTTCAGGATAGTCAAACACTTCGCTGACCACACAATTATCATCTTTTCACTTGACCAAAAAAGTCCGTTATCGACACCTATATTGATGCAATAAATTACTGTATCAATGTCATTCACGAATGGCTAATAATGTCATGAACGGGAGTAAGGACCCAATCGCGGATAGGCCGGGCGAGGGGAGTGACAGAGAGTGATCGAGACACTGACAAGCGGCAGAGGTACTGACCGGCGGCCGACAGCGAAGTCGGGGACATGCAGTAGGTCGGTACACGGGCGGGCGGCAGAGGTACAGGCAGGTAGCAGGCAGAATAATCTGGGACGGGCAGAAGGTCGACACACGGGCTGGCAGCAGCAGTACAGGCAGAGTAGTCGGGGACAGGCAACGAGTCGGTACACGGGTAATCCAAACACACCGTAGACTCGAAGATAGCTGGGTAGCGCATGTGATCATCGACCATAATCCGGGAGGGGAAAAACATTACAGGGCTCTGTGGATATACTGGCGGTAACGAGGTGAGTGGGAACAGGTGTGTGATCGCTGATTGGGAACAGGTGTGTGATCGCTGATTGGGAACAGGTGTGGGAGTGGATGGGAAGCAGGTGTGTGAACTGCTCAGGTACGTGAGGACCCGCCTCTACGTGATCGCGGAGGCATGGGCGTGATAAATAAACGGTTAAAACCGCCATTGGCAAAAGCCATACAGTTAATAGATGTAATATTGGTTGGAGCTGCATGTAAATGTGTATAATTGTGCGCAAACGTGCAGCTCTGTGGTGAATTAGTTTAAGACGCAGCCTTTCACATGGGCGCCCTTGGTTCGAAACTTGGGAGGGGCTATGTGAAAATTGTTTTGGAAATGTATCATGACTTAAATTGATTACAAATCACGCAGTATGTTGTCTCTGCGTAGTCTAGCTGGCTAGGTTAATTTATTTCCCTGTGGCATGTAGCTGGCATCTTGACACAAGAATACCGAAGTCAGTACAAACATGTGAAGTGGTTATACATTATACTGTAGTTGTAAAATCACAAACTGCGTAACCAATTTAAGAATTAAAATCTTTAACTCTTTTAACGAATTGTAACAAATTACAAGCCAGAGAGCTGCATGAATCAGGTATAGTATCTATAGCAATGTGCTGCAAGTCTGCTAGCAGGGAAAGAAGTGAATTGGCTGATTCTTCCAGATGAACTGGTCACAACTGTAACTCCAACTCCAACCGGTTCAGATGAGCGATGAGACAATTTCCACCCACATAGTTATCTACAGTTAAATGGAACACTTGAATAATATCCAAGATGTAACCTGTTTTCTCGCAGGCAGTTCCTCTCACCATGCCAGTGGCTATACCCATTCCCCTTGCACATGCCCCAGTGCTGCAATAACACATAAAGCTCTGTGAATACTTCCACCCCTCATGAAAGTGGTGTCAAATCCGGATGTTTTTCTGGAACATGAACAACATGAACACACTAATCCAGGATGTTGGGCACCCCCTCACATACAGCTAGATGATGTAATTTGAAGAAAATAAATACTCAATTAATTGTTCTTAAAACGAAGCTAGGGTTGATTCTCATGGATCCAGCATAAATGTCTGTAGCAAATTGAGTTACAGAACCATGATACATCTGAGGACTACGAATCTCCAGTTTTATGATAATGAAATTGAACCCCAAATTCCTATTTCCAAAAGGCATCTATATAAATTTGTCGGGGCATTTATGAAGCATTAATTTAAGACAATCCTAATAAAACACAACACATTACTGTACCTTGTCTTTTGGTAATGAAGGTGTAATGGATACAATAGTGGTGTTAATGAAGCAAAATTACATAATTGTCTTGTGACTTTGAGATAACTTATCACTTTGAGAGCACTTTGCTGAGGAGCTCATTTTAGGAGACGGTACATGGAAGCCTTCGATCTGCCAGTTCATGCGCCAATTCCATATCTGTATTGTCTGGTGCTTGAACTACCGCGGTCACGGTATACATTGGTATTCACTGCTTCTGGGGTAATAACATGTTAAATGTATGAATGGCATTTTTTATAATATTTTTTATTGGGCACATTCTTCTCTCTTGTAGCTTTTACCTAGGTTCTCGGTGTACTCTATAGAGAAAGTAATGTGCTATGTTTTCTGTCAATATACCCAGTAAAATGATTTCTTGATGAACAAACTCTACAAGGGGGCCCTCGTAAAATCTGATGGATATTTTCCTAAAATCTGTGTTATTCATAGAGAACAAACATATGTTAAATTCCATTATTGAATCATACCAGAAGTAATGGATTTAGGTCTGGTAGATATAAATAGTTTGGGGTGTCCCCTTTAATTGCAAATCAGGCCCTTTCCTGGTGCATCTAACATGTTTCAATCTGTTGTCTACTGCTGTTTCATACAAGTAACAATTAGGTATTAACGATGTGCACTACTAATATAAATCTGCCAGATAAACATACTTTGCAATTTTGGGAATGCTTTTAGGTAGCATTTATCATTACCAGCCACTGATCAAATTTGTGTGACCCAGAGACAGTTGCAACATGTTCTGTTTGGTTTGGCTAATAATTTATGCCATTATTATTGAAGCTGATAATGGCTAAACAGGGCTGTGTTAATGTGCGTGTAGCACTGATTAGATTGTAGCTGTGCGCATCCAGTGTACTTGTGATTTTTTAAAATAAATGTTAGCCATGGAACGCATGAAAAATTCTGTGTGTTCAAGGTACAAGCTGCCAATAACTGGTGAGTGAACCGAGCTAACATCCTCAACCCCGTTTCCCAAAATGTTGGAATGCTTGCGTAAAATGCGAATAAAAACAGAAGTCAATGATATGCGAATCATGGGTCCCTATATTTAATTGAAAATAGTACAAAGACAACATATCTTGGAAAGAAGACATGGACATTTTGAATTTGATGTCAGCAACACATTCCAAGAAAGTTGAGATAGGGACATGTTTATCTCTGTGTTGCATCACCTGTTCTTTTAACGATACTCTGTAAGCATTTGGGGACTGAGAAGACTTATAGCTGTAGTTTTGAGAGTGAAATGTTTTCCCATTTTTGCTTGATACAGGAGTGCTTGATGTCAGGGTCTCCTTTGTCATATTTTTCATTTCATACTACGCCAAATGTTTTCAATGGGTGACAAGTTTGGACTTCAGGCAGGCCAATTTAATTTCCTGAGACCTTGTGGTGATTTCCTCTTTTTAATGCATTGCCGTCTGAGGGCCCAAAGATCACGGACGTAAAATATAGGTTTTTGGCCTTATATTGAAATGTATTGGTTTTCTCTGAATCTTTTAAAGATATTATGTACCGTAGATAAGGAGATCCCCAAACTCTTTGCTATTTGAAGGCCGGCCTTTGCTGCCTCTGTATCAGCTTTTCTGCAGTGTGTAGCTTGCATCAAATTCTAAGTGGCCATATATTTTTCAAGAAACAATGACATTTCATAGTTTCAACATAATTTGATAAGTTTTCTTTGTACAATTTTCTGTTGAATACAGGGTTTAAACGATTTGCACATATTTCTAGGTGGAGTTAGCATCTACCATAACTCCATCTTAACTCCTACAGTGCTACTGACACAGGGCTTCTCAATGTGTGCGGGCATCCAGATAAAATCTATTTAGGTAAATGACCTGATACTTTAAACACAGACAAACACATTGACAAGCACAGTGCTTCTTTGTGCGTGTGTGTATGTGTGTGTGTGTGTGGGCGCGTCTATGATCCAGGTCTATGTGTATGAAATTACCTGAAGTCCCCACAGACAGAGTATGCTTATATGCTTATAGAGCTTTCGGCAAGTATCCACAAGGAAAATAATTAATTTCTGGCTTTGTGGTCGATTCTTTCTATTTTTTTACACCTGCACAGTTTATTAATGAGGTCCCCGAAAGCTCAGGTCGTCAGGAATGTTCTTCACACATTTTTAACTGTGCTATTTAATTGTTCCTGTCTGTGACAATGTGGTTTTACATATAATGTAAGTTATAAGACAGTGCCCCTAACCATTTGCCTGCCTGTGGTATGAATGGAACAGATTCTTAGACGTATCTCTTTGTTACTTCAAGAGAAATGTTGTGTGGAATTACTATGAAATTAAGTCAGTTATATTTATGTTGAACTGTCCACTTACATATTGTGACTAAAAATAGAAAATACGTTTGTTCAGACAGTGTTATCAAAATATTGTTCAAGGAAATTCAACAATATTATTACAAGTGATAAGTCGGGCAGTCATACAATTTCAAGTATGTTGATATATTGTCAATGGGCTGGGCACTGTGGACAGCTGTTTGTAGTTGTAGCCAGACCCAAACAGTCCAGCCCTCAAACATCACATCAGACAACTATGCTTTAAAAACACAACTTTAAAAGACAGAAGTATACTGTCTGTCCAGAATATGGTCTTGTGTGCACCCTACCACAAGAAATGCTCGTCTGCACACACACACACACACACACACACACACACACTTACACACACACATGCACGGCACACAGTACACACACAGTCGTACTGCAACTTTTCAAACTGCTCACTCAACCAAGAAGTCAGCGGAATCAGTTCGTTGGATCTCTTTTGAATGACAACCTCAGTTCTGTTTGCAGGCGCCCCCGCCAGATTTAATCGCTAGAGTGTGATGAGACCAGGAAATCGCTGCTGGCCCTCAGGCAAAGGTTGACCAATTCACGCTGCCTTTATGGGACTCCCACCAAGCTCAGTCCAGGTTCAATCCCTAAGCTGTATCGGCTTGATATCGCACTTCTACCTAATTTAGGAAACTATTGTACTAAATACTAAATACATGGATACCCCCACAATTTAAAATAGAAAAACACAAATGTAAAGTTGTGCACAGTTGGTCTATATTACATTTATATAGTTGTACAATGATGGACTCCAGAAAAAAAAATTAGATCATTTTTGTTAAATAAATGAATACAATACATTATACAGTTCATTGCTAAGAATGGCTACAACTATTTGTGGGTGTGTGTGTCGACATCCTAATATACTGTGCATTATGTCATAAAGTGTTGTTATTCAAAGAAGGCATCAGGTGGTCCACTGGTCAGAGCAGGTCTGTTACCTAACTCTCTGAGGGGGTTGTGCAGAAAACAAAGCATTCCTTTACACGTTGTTTACCTTCTGCATGTGTCCACCTAGAAAAAACGCAAGCGCACAACCTAGCTGTTGTTATTATTATTTCCTAGCCTCTGCTCTGGGTTTGAGGTTTGCTAGGGAACCCCTAGTAGGCTTCTGACAGAGAAAATGATGCCTAAGTAATAAACAGAAAAAAAAGACCATGTACACGTTTGGAAACAGACAATGGATGAAAGATCCTGCATTGTTATGTCAAAATACTTCATATTTGATTTTTTATTAATAATTATTCTATGATTTGTATTATTATTCACTGTATCCACTCTTTACCTTGTAATACATGTTCAACAAAGCCTATTGAAGTTCTTACAATAATGGGTTATAACATTATTCATACAGATGCTATCCATATAAATATCACCTAAATTATATTAAATAATACAGAGTCAGCTTAATGTTGTTATCCAGATGCTGTACAGACTGGCATTTTGTTCAAGGTTGAAATAAATGCAAAAGATTTCATATGTTTTCGTTTTTATAAATACATCTTAATTTTGAAGCCCTGGTAAATCAGCACTTCTGTACAAAGTCAGTGAGGGAGGTCACTTCACCAAGGGGAATTCAATTCCACAGGAGCCTCATTCAGACTAGGTGACTCTGCTACCTTGACCCCTGTATTCTATAACTGGCTCACTAACCAGTGCCTCTCACGACAAATGGCAAAGGCCGCACAGCACACGCACATACACACACACACACACACACGCACACATGCACAAACATGCACATGATTCAGTTAGGTAGCTAGCCCAGCCAGCCCTCTCTAATGCACAGCCCTCCCCTCTCCTCCCAGCTCTTGAACTCCCTAATACCTGAGGAGAACACACGATGCCAGCACGGCCTGTACTTCCAGGATGGAGAGAGGCGGGTAGACTACGTCCTCACCTACCACATCAAGAAGCCCAGCAGCTCCCGCTCCAACCGACACGCGTCCTGCTTCACCGACAACGCCTTCACACGGACCCTCCGTCGTGGGACGGCCAGGCTGGGACGACCGCCACCCGCGCAGCCCAGGGGCGATCTGGAGGTGGCCGCTCACGACCACAGCCTGGACTACCATGAGGATGACAAGCGCTTCCGTCGCGAAGAGTTTGAGGGCAACCTGACGGACATGGGCCTGGAGCTGGAGAAGGACGAGGACGTGAGTTGCTGCTTTCTGGCTTCTCTGTTCTTTTTGACAGCCCCAAGCCCACCCAATATTATCAGCTGTGTCCAGCGTTAGCTGGGGTTAGCCACACGTTAGCCCAGGTTGGAGAGGGGAGAGCATTCCACACAACACCGCTGCACCTCTAGAGTCTTTGTTTCTGATGGCTCGGTGGATCAGGGGTAGTTTTGTCTTTGGGCTTAGGTCAGCCAGTTTGGACGGAGCCCCCACCATGTCACAGTACACAAAAGGTGCATTGTGATTTGGCACAGCACCAGCTGAAACGGGCCTATAGAGGGCTAGCACAGGGCTGGGGTAACCCAGGTAACCCGGGTAACCTTTTAACCTGTCGGACTGCTGTCTTTGGTTTGTTTGTTTGTTTGCTTGTTTGTTGGATTTATTCAGAAATTGCATCTGCATGATGAGTCTGTTAGCTGATGGGAGTGCTGTTTGGGTTTCCCTAAAAATGCCAAGATGGTATTCACGTTCCTTTAAAAATTTCAAGAATCATGCTTTATTATTCTTATGTTTGAAGCCATTGCCTTTTGAAGTCGCAGATTGGTATCAAAAGATGACTCTCTAATCAACTGTCTTGAGGGTATGAAAAGGAAACACACTGTGTACTTGTGTTGTTCGTTGTCTGTACTCTTGTGGTGTTGTCTTCAGAAGTCATGTGGTGTTAGTCTTTAGAAATCTTGTGATGTTTGTCTTCAGTAGTTCTGCAGTGTAAATTTCAGTAGTCTTGTGATGTTAGTCTTCAGTAGTCTTGTGGTATTAGTCTTGTGATGTTAGACTTAAGTAGTCTTATAGTTTTCGTTTTCAGTAGACTTGGGGTGTTAGTCTTCAGTAGTCTTGTGGTATTAGTGTTGTGATGTTAGACTTCAGTAGTCTTATAGTTTTAGTTTTCAGTAGACTTGGGGTGTTAGTCTTCAGTAGCCTTATGGTGTTTGTCTTTAGTAGTCTTGTGGTATAAGTCTTGTGGTGTTTGTCTTCAGTAGTCTTGTGGTATATGTCTTGTGGTGTTTGTCTTCAGTAGTCTTGTGGTATTCATCTTGTGGTGTTTGTCTTCA